>JAPQVY010000156.1:38570119-38732619 GCA_028535165.1 Quercus tomentella
CTGTTGAAGAGAAACCTTCTGATGGGGAACTCTCTGAAGATGCAGATCTTCAAGAGGCCTATAACAAACTTTGCAAAGTTGCTGCAAAGGATGCTATGAATGTTGAACTTGGCCTAAAGAAAATTGAATCTCTTGAGCTTGAAAAGAAAAATTTGCTTGTTAAATTGTTTGATGCTAATGATCTTTTGAACAATGTGAAAACTGAAAACATGCTTTTGCTTGATAAAGTTAAATCTTTGGAACTTGATTTATCTGTTGCTAGATCTGCTAGTTCTAAACTTGATCAAATGCTGAGTGTTCAAAAGTCATCTTCTGACAAAACTGGTTTAGGTTATGTTGATAGCATCTGTGTGTCCGCTCCCTATTCCACTAAGTTTGTTCTTTCATCTTCTTCTTCTGAACCTTCAATGAGTGAGATAGTGAGTGAAACTGCCAAACCCTCTGTGAGTGAGGTTACTAAACCCTTAGAAGGTTCATCATCTAGGAAGATTAGGGTTGATCTGAAAGAATCTAAGCCTAAGAAGCCTACCCTATCTAAGGACAAGACACATGATAAACCTGCATGGGTTTGTCACTTTTGTGGAAAGACTGGACACATCCGTCCAAATTGCTACAAGCTGCAAGTTGCAAAGAGAGCAAACAAACCAAAAGTACCTGTGCCACAAGCACTTGATCCTATGGTACTTATTGGTGATTTGGTAAAGGCTTTAAACCTTTATTCCAATCCTGGAGTTGGTAATCATTCTCAAGTGAATAAAAACTCCAATGCTCGTGGTGCATCTAAAAAGTTTTGGATGCAAAAGACTCGACCTAATTGAGTCTTTCTGACATGGTCCTTGTGCTTCATTGCTCTACCTTTTGTGACCATTGTTCTTTGGTTTTGTTTTTTTTTTTTTTTTTTTTTTTTTTTTTTGTCTCTAGCATTTGCATAGCATAACATTCATGCATTTCATTCTAGGTGTTTTTTATTTTTTAAAATTTTGAAAAAAAAAAAAAAAAAGGAAAAGGAAGCACATTTTGTTTTGCACTATTCTTCTTGGTTTTTGAGAACAAGGTTGGTCAATTTATTTTCACATAACATGTCTTTTGTACCTTGTTTAGCTTTGATGAGCTTATTTGTTGCACTTTACTAGTTGAAGATTTGTAGTGCATGTTGTGTGGGAAAGATGTGTATGGTTTTTGATTACTATGTCTTAATCTTGAAGTCACATGTTTTTAAATGTTGGATTTGAACTTTTAGAGAAAGGCATAAATAACCATCTCACCACTGTTCACTAGCCAATCATGAACACCTTAGTGCATATCATAAGATTCTGTGCTCGAGAAAGTGTAGCACATGCACAAAAAGAACATAAGGTGAAGCCTCGGTAAAAGTGCTTAATTCTTAAAATCTAATTGGTGTGTACTATTAGGCTTGATGCCAAACTCACATAAACTTAAAATTGGAATGTATATTATGAGGCATAAATACAAGAAACTTACATGATTGCAAGCTTATGATCTAGGAGATGTGGGAGTTATATGATGTAACTCTTTAGGTGATAGTCTCTTTTAAATTCTTTGTGATGAATTTTGTAGACTTTGTGATTGATTGCTATTCACATATCACCTCACATGTATCTCATGTCTTTGCTAGTCGCACACACTACACGAGTTACTCTTTGCTAAACATTGTACATGTTATTGTGTGTATTTATGGTCTGATCAACCAAGTTTTTGCAATCACTTTGAATTATGTGTAAACTAAATTTGTTGCTTGAAAATTTGTGGAGAATGCAAAATTTTGTTTTTGGGAATATTGGGCTTAAAATTCTTGTTTGGAAAATCATATCATCTCATACTCATGCATTTTTGTTCTTAAATTTCAATGCTTTGAGTTAAATCAACTTGTTTTTCAAAAATTGTGTTTTTCCTCAAAATATGGTGAGCCTCTGCCTGATTCGATCGGTCCATTCTGTTTTTCGACCGATCGAAATTTTTTAAAATTTGAGAGAGGGAGTCTTTGTCTGTTTCGACCGGTCGAGGATGATTTTCGACCGATCGAAACTCGTATATCAAGTTTTTTAAAAAGCTGAATTGGACTTTTTCAAAGTCACTATTCAAACTTTTTCTTGCTTTTCTCTCTCTCCGCGTTGGCTCAAGGCTCCACCATTCAAGTTTTTGTCGTTTTCCTTCAAATTTTTTGCAAGGTTTTTGTCCTTAGAAGCCGGTATGTCCCTTTTGCCCTTCTTTTTCAAGTTTATTTCTTGTTTTCATGCATTTTTCATGCATTATCATGGGTATTTTCGGCATCTTCAAACTTATTGGGGTTTTTGATGATTCAAGCCTATTCTTGTGTAATTGATCAATGGGTTTTTGTGCCATGATGTTATATTGATGTTCCCTATATTTGTGGTTTTTGAAAAATTGAAAATTCTAGGGTTTTGAATTTGATCCGAATTGGGGATTTTGTCAAATTGGCTTAAATTGATGAAATTGGCTTATCCAATTGATGTATTTGGTCATTATTTTTGTTATTTTATCATGTGTAATGATCAATTCGTCAATATTTTTCAAATTAATCAAGTGGTTTTCCAATTTTTGGGGTTTTTGTGTTAAAAACGTTAATGTGCAAGCCAATTTTGTAATTTGAACCTTTTTGACTTAATTCACCGCATTAGCACATGCATCATGACATTTAAACTTGTTCATGCATCATATAGATTTTGATTTTATTTTTTGTTTTTGTGCTAACTTGCAATCTGCCCTTGGTTTTGGTTTGTGGTTTTTTGTTCTTTCACTCTGTGTTTTGATCCTTATCTTAGCACCATGCCTAGGAAAACTAGAGCTCATAGGACCACTTCCACTTCCTCTGAGTCTCCACCTAGAGTTGAGCTGTTTAAGAATGATAAGTGTAGAGAAGCTTATGACACCTTGAACTATAGGCGTAAGATCTGGTCTGAACGAGCTGTTGTGTTAGATGCGCTTGATCCGGCCATTAGGGCAAATTTTGAGTCTAGGGGTTGGTTGCCTCTCATAGAGATAGATCATCCACCTCCGACCGCCCTGATTAGAGAGTTTTACTCGAACCTCTCTTGCCACATCTATGATTCCAACACCCTTGTTAGGAGTTGGATACGAGGTGTAGAGTTCACCATTACCCCTTGGGTAGTGGCTGAGGCTCTTGGGGTGCCGGTTGTTCGGGATGCTGACTATCCCTATGATGAGTCACCCTCTTTAGATGTTGTCATGTCTTACATCGCTGGGTCGTCTATCCAGTCGGGTTCTGATCCTCGGATCACGTCAACTGAGCTTACCGAGACTGCCTATCTCTTCTTTAGGATTGCGTGTCATTCCTTATGGCCTATCTCTCACTTCCACACCATCCCTTTAGAGCGATGTGTGTTTTTGTTCGCCTTTGCTTCTGGAGCGTCCATCAGTTTTCCTCACTTGTTCCTTCGTTCTTTGAACGAGGTTCATAGGAGTTCTGCCGTAGGGCATGCGCTGATTCATCCTATTTTCATTCATAGGATTCTGCTCTACTTAGGTCTAGATGGTTTTTCGTCGGCTGAGCCTGTTCATGTGATAGCTCCCATAGGTGCCACCTTTCTTCGTTAGAGGGTTGCTCAGTTGAGAGTTGCTCCTTCTCATCTTAGAGGGGCGTCATCTAGTAGTGTTCCCCCTCCTCCCTCTTCTACAGGTACAGCTGCTGCTGAGACTTCAGGTGCTGCTGCTAATGCTGATGCTGCTGTTCCTCCACCGACTGCTTCGGATGATTCAGACATTCGTCGCACGTTGGATCATGTCTTGACCGTTCAGGCGGCTCAAGGACAGATTTTGGTGGACGTACTTGATGAGATCCATGCCTTGCGTGCGGAGTTGGCGCAGTTTAGACCACCTCCCTTTTGATGATGGATATCTTGTTTGCCCTTTGGCATTCTGTCACAAAAAGGGGGAGTACTTGTAGGTTTTTTGTTTTCAGGGGGAGACTATTTGTTCTTTTGGTTGGAGCTTGTGGAGTTTTAGATTGTATCTAGGTGCTTCACTGTGTACTTAACTTTTTTAGCTCTTGTTTTTTATGGGATATTCATGTTAGGGGGAGTTTTATGTTTTTGTTGGTACTTTATTTGTTTCTTGTTTCAAACTGCTTATTGATTTATATTTATGAGTTATTCATTGATATATGTCTTTATTTGTGTGTTGTTTGAAATCAAGAAGTTATTTTGTTTACTTGTATTATTTCCACACATGCGGTTATGCATTTTGTTTAGTGTTTTAGGAAATATACAGGTTAATTCGATTGAGCTGCTATCTACACTTGCAACTGATGGATAGTAGTTAGGATTGAATTTGGTTTATGAGCATTATTTTGTAAAGGGCTTTTCATTTTGTAAACTTTGAGCTTCTAAGTTGTGTTTTGTCACGGATTGCCAAAGGGGGAGTTTTTTAGGTTCTAAAGTTTAGGATTTTATGTATTTAGAACTCTAATTTGTATTATTGGCAAACCATGATCAAAACAATGTGTTTAGAAGTGTTTAAAGCTAGCTCAAAGTTGTATGTCAATGTAAAGTTGGAATCGAGTTTAAAGCAGGAAGCACTATGGCTTTCGGCCTGGCTCGATCGATCGAAGCTTAGGCTCGACCGATCGAAGATCGGGCAGATCGCTTTTCTGCAGAATTTTCCAACTCAGCTCTATATGTTTTAAAACATTTTTAGGGTTTCTTATTTGTCCTAAGTATAAAAGGCAAACCCTAGCCACGTTTTAGTGTTGCTCATATTGCGGTTTGTGTAAATCTCTTCTGAGATCTAGAGGAGCTTTCCTTTACACAAACTTAGGGTTTTCAAGGAGGAGATATTTTCTACACCTTGATGATCAATTCAGTTGCTGCCATTAAAGCTTAAAGAATACACAAGCGGGGGTGCTTGTAGCTGGTGGGAATCCAAGAAAGGAGTCCGTGGATTCGGAGCTTGCACGTGGTCGTGTCAGTAAGTTCTACTGGTTGGTAGCATTAGGAAGTCGAGCGGGGGTGCTTGTAAGTCCTTTTGTATGAACTTCGATTCTTTCAAGATAGTGGATTCAAGTTTACCTTGAGGATAGCTAGGTCAAATCCTCCCCAGGTTTTTACCGGTTTGGTTTCCTGGGTGATCATATCGTGTGTTATTTATTTTCCGCTGCTTTGCATGATTTGATCTTTATTATTGTGATAACCTAGACTTGTTTAATTGGACTAAGTAACAACTTGGCTAATTACCTAGGTTTAATCAATTGTTTAAGGGGTCTAAAAACTGTCACAAAGGTACAAGGCAAAACAAGTTTTGAGACAAAGCTCAACAATTTCAATCAAAATTTTGATTTTCTACTTTTTATGTGGTTTTTGGATTTTTGACACATAAGAAGGAAAAAGATTGAACAGAAGCAACACAAAAAAAAATGAACGAAAGTATGCAAAAACAGACAAACAAATTTCAACCCACACAATCAATAAGCAAACAACCAAACAACCAAACAAAGTCACAAAGCATAGGATTGGGTACGAGAGTTAGGGCTTTCAAACCTTCATGTGAAGCTTTCCAAGCAGTTGGTGAAAGCACCAATCATCTTCATCACGTCCATCATTCTGGGATCACCATTTCGATCTCTTGATGGTTCACCAGCCCAATTTCTCCTGTCATTTCTAGGTCCTCGTGACCTTGGAGTAGTTGCACTATTCATTACTCTCAGCTTTTGACAATTTGGTCGAGTATGCCCTTGAAGTCCACAGTGATGACACACATAGTTTGATCTAGGACCTCTTTGTGGTCGTGGACGAGACTTGGCTCGGGATTCAGACCTGTCCACAGATTGATTACAGGGGTTGTTCAACATCCAATGGTCCTCCACATTCCTCTTCTCCTCCATCTTGGGCTTCTCAGCAGTAGGGCCAACTTCAACTGGCTCTTTGGCCTTTATAAACTTCACTTCTTTGGTGATATTGCCAGATGAGCTACTCCCTCCGGTATATTCCAACCCGAATTTGTCTGAAAAATGCTTTTGAGATGAAATAGCATCATCTAGCTTCTTGGTGGAGACCTTCTCTATCTTGGCATTTGCTTGCACAACCTCTTGCTCAAGAAATCTCACTTTTGTGTAGGCTTCTGACAGTTCATCATTCAGTGTTTCTATCTCACATTTGGCCTCCTTGTAGCAAATTAGGAGTCTTTTATAGTCCTCCTCTGCCTTCTTCATCTTTCTCACAGCTACCTTGGCCATCCTTGTGTACTCACCCGACTTCTCCAGGAGTGAGTTATAATTCTCTTGAAGATTGGCTGTGATTTCATCTTCTTCTACATTTGATTCTTCAACAACTCTCAATGATTCTTCATCACTATGTTCTCTAAGCTCTTGTACAAGCAAATTCAACTCATTTGAAGACTCAACATGAGCAATAGTTATAAAAGCAGAGTAATTCCCTTCTTCGTCACAGCTTTCCTCAGAATCAGAGTTGGATGAATCCGAGTCACTCAGTGTCGTGGCATACACCTCGCCTTTCGATTTCAAATAATTCGGACATTCTTTCTTAAAGTGTCCATGCCCATTGCATTCAAAACAAGTGACACCTTGTATAGATTGGGATTCTTTTCCATCTTTCTTTTTGAATTCCCTTTTCTCCCTTCCTGAACTTTGGAATTTCCCTTTATCACCAAATTTACCATTATTCTTGAATTTCAAGAATTTTCGGAATTTTTCACAAGGTATGCAACATCTTTGTCAACCACATCCTCATCCGATGAGTCATGGACTTCCGACCTTTCATTAATGGTCTTAAGAGTAAGAGATTTGCTCATCCGTTGAGTGGGCAGTGACATTTCATAAGTCTGAAGGGAACCAATCAGTTCTTGGACTTTGATGTCATCAAGGTCCTTGCTTTCTTCAATCGCTGTCACTTTGGCACGAAAGCTCTCCGGCAATGACCGAAGGATCTTCCTTACTATTTTAGAATCCTCTGTTTTCTCCCCCAAATTGAACTTGCTGACAACCACCTCATTCAGCTTACTATAGAAAAAGTCAAAGGACTCATCCTCACTCATTTTTGGCTCCTAAAACTGAGTGGTCAGCATCTACAGCTTGGTGTCTTTCACTTTCTTCGTGCCTTTGTAGGTGGTCTCCAATATCTCCCATGCTTCTTTGGCAACGGTAATGTGAGAAATCCTGTGAAACTCATTTGGAGACACACCACAGAAAATCGCGTTAAGTGCTTTACTGTTAGCATTAGATGCGGCGAGTGCTGCCTTATCCCATGTGGATTTGGCTTCCTCAGGCCTGGTCCAACCTATATCAACGACATCCCAAACAGATTCATCAATGGAACATAAAAATGCTCTCACGAGAACCTTCCAAAATGCATAATTACTACCATCAAAATATGGAGGTGCATTTAGGGATTGAGACCGGTCCATCTCAATATGGGGTCAAGGATCACACTGTGGCAATGAAACCAATAAAAGTGTACCTCCTCTGATACCAATTGAAAGTTCAAATAGTGTATAAAACACCTTTGAATGTTTAGACCCCCAATAACGAAAATACCAATTCAAGCTATATGACAAACAATAAGTGTGCGGAAAATGAACACAAGCTAGAAATAGAATTGGTAAACAATCTAAGCCAATTAAAATCATATCCACAGCAGAAAATAAAAGGCAAAGATTAAGGGAAGAGAGATGCAAACATAAGGACAAAACAACGATGTGTTATCGAAGAGGAAACTGAAGCCCTCGGTGTAAAAACTCTCCGCTGCCCTCCAAGCGGTAAGTAATCCACTAGAAAATGTAGTTGGGATACATGAACAGCAATAGACCCTCCAAACCTAATCTACCCAATGTACCTAAGCCCTCCAAGCTTCTTGCTCCAACGAGGTTGCGCCGAACCTATTTCTTTTCTAGCTTCCCGGATTCCGCTACTTGACCCTAACATCAATCTATGTGAAATTGGTTCCTTCCTAACTGCTTCCCAAAACACCAAACAATCCTCTCACAGTAATGGATATGGTGAGAAAAGGTTTTGGTAAAAAGCCTCTCAAGGATTTAACAATGGAAAGGAAGAGAGTTGAGGAATTTGAAGAGTCTCTTATTTGAAGATTGTGGATGAATCAATCTTGTTTTTCTCTAGGGTTTCTCTCTCAAAATTCTCTCTAGAAACTCTTTTTCTTTCATGGGTATAAGGGGTATTTATACTAGGGTGAGAATGGAATGTGAAAGGTCAGGTTTTTCAAAATAGGACTGGCTCGCAGCTTGACTGAGTCGCGAGTTCCAGCCGCAAGATAACTGAACAAGATAACTGAATGGCCAGTTGTCCTATTTTGTCCTGTAGTGCTCCAGCTAGCATGACGCTTCAACTTCTAGCATGCTTGGCACGTGTGCAACTTCTAGCGGCTGGCAACTGCGAGTCACCCGCGAGATCCAGTCGCGAGTCTCTGTTTTTCTTGCACACTCTTGAGCATTTCTTCACACTATCTCACTCACTACCCTTACAAGAATCCCACCTAAATACAGGGTTACTAATTGTAGAAATACAAGCAAATTTGGCACGGAATAAAGCCAACAAGATGGTTGATTAAATTCAACCTTACAGGGTCGGCAGGGGAAACCGAGATTGAGGCCAAGTTTGAGGGAGAGACCGAGATTCATCAAACGATTTAAGTGAGGCTGAGTTTGACAGAGAACGATTTGGAGGCAACAAGTATTCAAGCATTGTTCTTATCAGCTTCTAACTAAATATTTTTTTAGTGTTTTTTATTTTTTGGGTATAGCTAGTAGCATTACAGCATCACATGTCCATAAACATTTCTTCATAACAAGCTTATAAAATTATGGCAAGTACAATCTTTTGTCAGACCTAATTTGCATGTTTGCACCAAGTATGAAGACTGAAATAAAAAATATGCACACAACACATATAAAGCACCATAACATATATTTTTTTCCTGCATTGTTTTCTTCTCTCAGTCTTTTGACTGTCTTCTCCATGTTTGCAATAATGGAATCTTTCATTTTGTTCATCTCTTCCAAATGTTAACTTTCTTGGGATACCCTTAGAATTTTTCTTACTAATCCATTCATAATATCCTGCCCTTAGTCACATAATTCAATATCAAGCCATTCAAAGTAATTACATTTGTGCTCCCTTTGCAAATTACAATTGTGGTTAACATATTACTCAAAAAAAAAAAAAAAAAACCATTACAAGTTGGATACGAACTACTTGCCTTATAATTTGGACATCTCCAAAACTTTCCTCCTAGATTCTTGTTAGTCTTTGATGTGATCACAATTGGTGGAAGTTTGCATTTACACTCTTGTACCTCACTATTATAGCCATTGTATGACTGACTGCTAGACATTGTACGAAGATGTTTGTCACATTGTTTATATGACATGGTATAGGGAAGTATTAGTTACTGGTTAAGTAAACTAATACTTAAAATTTGGCTACTAAACAATCACATGTGTCAATCAATAATAGGATGTCTCAGTTATCCTAACTAACAATAGTATCAGAAAATAAGACATGCGTGTCAGCTCATTTAGTATGACAGTACATTAATATGGATTCATGGATTAATTTTGCAACAAAACAGCAAAAATATACTCTACTGAATAGAATTTTAAAAAAGGAAACAAGCTTACGAGTGACTGAGTTATTGCAAAAGTAGCTAAGCCTGTGAAGATTTTTCATTTATAAACCTGGCCATAAGGTACCACCACCCAAACTCTGAGCTAGTCAAGTACTAACTCAGAAACAAAGCCAGATTATCTAAGTAGTCACATGTCTCTTAATAGTATCCCTTAGGCACTAATCTCATGAACCAAATAAACCAACAAGCTGCAGATCTGAAAACACGAGCCCAGAAATAAAACAAAGGTTAATTGTGGTGAGAAATTTTGAGTATAAGATCCTTTTAAAAAAAAAGACTTATTAGAGAAGTACCAGCTATCCAGATCCCAGATTAACATTGTATAACACACAACAGCCACTAGACTGCAACAACTTCCTTAAATTCTCTCTACTACCAACCATTAGTAAAGTAAACTTACACCAAAAATGACAACATATTCTAAACTAAACATCCCTAATTTTCAATACCCATCAAAGCATAAGCAATTTAAAACTTACCCAAATCTGTAAAACATCAAACCCCACAACAACAACAACAACAACAAATAGTGATAACTTTTAGATATTGAAGCTCCTATAAATGTAAGTTTTAATACTCAAATGTAAACATTTAATTCTTTTCTTCTTTTTTTCGGTTAATTGGGTCACAAGAACAGAGCTTAAAATATGAAAAAGGTATAGTTCAATGAACACATATTTGACACTAACAATTTTAACTGTATTCCCACTCAATATACAAAAAATGATAATAATAATAATAATATTAAAAAGTCTAGAATTGGTACATTCTGAGTTCATTTAGAGAATTGATACATGAAGAGGCTCACAATTGAAGTATGAATTGCTACATTGGAATAAATATATACTTGTTACCTGATCTTTCAACTATGAAAAAAAAAAAAAAAAAAAACACTAAAAAAATATTTAGTTAGAAGCTGATAAGTACAATGGTTGAATACCTGTTGCCTCCAAATTGGTCTTTGTCAAACTCGACCTCACTCAAATCGTTTGATGAATCTCAATCTCTCCCTTAAACTCGACCTCAATCTCGGTCTCCCCTACCAACCCTAACCTCTCCTTTTCCCCCAAAGTTAGGGCTAGTGAGTCATCGTGTTTTGGTTTTGTTTTCTCAGGCTAGGGTGATCGTGTCTTAACTCTCTATTTGTTTTCTCGGGTGCTCTCTCTCTTAAATATTGGTTTCTCTCTCTCTCAATCTCACCTCATCACAGCTGCCATTGTCAACCCAAACAGACTCTCCCTTCTTCCCCCAAAATTTGCAGTTTAGAACTGTGACCTGGGAGCAAAGTTACATGATTTGGCCCTTTGATTTCAAGTAAGGGGAACGACATCATTCCCCTAAATGTTTTTTTTTTTTTAATAACAGTTTTCTTAATTTCTTTTAACTAGTCGCTAACCCGTGTGATGCAGGGGAAAGTTTTGCAAAATATATATATATATATATATATATATATATATATATATTATGATACATATTTAAATCATATGCAATTACAATAATCTCATTTCTCATTTTCAAACCCATGCAATAATAAAAACACTAAATAAGAAATGTTGTATTAAATAAAAATGACAAAAACCACAAAACCAAAACCAAAAATACAAACTCACTTTTAAGGAAGTCAACTCCTTGAAGAACTGGAACAATTAGGACATGTGGCATATGAAGAAACTTTCACTTGTCAAACTATTGAATTCCATCAAAAACATATTAAATAAAGAATTTAACACTACCAAAACCCAAAATCCAAACCCACTTTTAAGATCTTAATTGGGCAGTGAAGACCCTTTCCACATTTGATGTTACAAAGATTGCATCTTAATTTATTGAGAGCCATGAGGTTTTTGTTTATGTGCACAAATAATAAATTATCTTCTCATAATTATATTAATGTTACAAAGATTGCATCTTAATTTACTAAGAGCTATGGTGTTTTTGTTTCTTTGCTTCATATGTTTTTGCTTAACGGAATTTATAGTCATGAAATTAATTGAAAACTCAAAAACCTTAGGCCCCGTTTGGTAGAATTGTTAAACAACTCATTCTCAGTTTTAAACAACATTACACACATTTTCATACACTTTTTTACCGACATATATTTCAAAAAACTACAAACAACATTACTCAAACTCCTCTACCAAACGGGCCCTTAGTATGTAGGGTCTGTTTGGGATCTGCTTATTTTGTTGTAACTAAAAACTTTTTGCTAAAAGTACTGTAGATAAAAGTAAAAATTAGCTGAAATGGTATAGTAGGACTCATGAATAATACAAAAAAGTGCAGTGGGCCCATGAATAGTAGCAAAAATAAGCTGAATAGTAAAATAAGTTGACAAAAATAAGTGTTGCCAAATGCACACGTAGCAAACATACCCACAAAGTGAGCCTTATATCAAAACTAAAAACCTATACATGAAATCTACCTCAATTTTGGACCCCTAAATTTACCAATAAATAAAGAAGGAAAAAAAAAAATGTAATGCAAGAATAAATGAATGATACAAGAATTTATATCATTTTAATATTTTTAGTGTACTTCTAGATACATGTGACCAAATATAATTCACATTATTCACATTATTCACCCCTAATGAAAATAAAAGTAGAGAAGTGTTGCAGTTTCTTTTTTGTTGACTGTAAATTCTAGATATTTCTAATTTAGAAAGATATATGTTTTAAACAATGCTTATCTAGAATTCATGGTAAATGCTAAATGGCCTACTATTAAAAACAACATCTTCCTCTTTGCCTTAATCAAAACTGAAATTTTAATTTGAAACCAAAGCTTGTCAATAAAAGAACTACAACTACAAAGAATTAACGTTTTCAAGCAAATCCGTCAATCGCACTTTATATGATCTACCTTTTTAATTTCTTTTTCCCTTCTAATAATACCATGACCAACTCTCATATGTTGTAGAAAGCTAATCAATTAATTGTTAACATGCACCAACTATTAGAACAATTAGTCCAATCATAACACACCCAAATATCGAAAAATGGTATCAAAAGTTTATTGTAAAAACAATTAGAAAGACACAATCAATATCAATTAGTCAAGTTCCACAGCCATGTATATGTGGTCATGTGTTGATAATGGATCATCAGTATGAAGGAAACTACATTTTAAATTATAATTAGCCATGAATGAGTGAGTTCTACGACAATGTTAAAAATATATTTTGTTTTTTTGCGACTTATGAAGTGCAATTCATGAACTTAAGGTTTTGACCTTTGCAATCAGTTAGATCAAGACAACCCCATGCACTGTCTTGAATAAATGGACCAACACCCAAAATCGCATTTTGCAGCAAATACAGTAGGCTAGACGTGTAATTTACATCCAATAACCCCATATCCATCATTTCTTTATGTTCTCTGTGGGAGGACACAATCAAATAAGAGGACAAAATTGCCTTCTGCCCTTTTCACCCAAATTATATAGCTTTATGCCCCTCTTACCAAACTAATTAGGGAAATGCCCCTCTTTTGAAACTCAACTTTCTCAAAATCGAGTTAAGCCCTATAGTGACGTCGTTAAGGACCTATAGTGACGTTTTTAAGTATCTATAGTGGCGTTTTGTAACCCGATATCCATGAAATCGATTCATAGGCAATTTTATTGCCTATAACTTTATTTCATGGATATCGGGTTACAAAACATCACTATAGGTCCTTAAAAACGTCACTATAGGGCTCAATTTTTTTTTTTTTAAACTCGATTTTGAAAAAATCGAGTTACAAAAGAGAGGCATTTCCCTAATTAGTTTGAGAAGAGGGGAATAAGGCTATATAATTTGGGTAAAAAGGGCATAAGGCCATTTTGTCCCAAATAATAAGTAATAGAAAAGATTTTGCACAATTATAAAAGAAAAGCCACTTATTAAATTATACCTCTTGACAAGACAAAGCCACCCAAAGCAAACCGCATGACCAGTGCAAATGATCCAAATGAGTTGGCAAGAATTAGGTCCCCACTACCAATTGCCCCAATAAAGCGAAATAATGTAGAAGCCATCTGGTTAAAGTAAAAGCAGAGTTTACTGCCTAAAAAACCTGCAATATGAACATGGGAAAATATATAATTTGAAATAGAAAAAGGAAAAAAGAAAAAGTGAAACATATCTTTGTATGTTGACAAAAAAAGTAGCATGATTTTATTTATTTATTCTATCTTTTAACTTCCAACACTTGGATCAAAGCCAATGACCTAGTAAGTGATGAATACCCATACAACAACTTCTACAAACGTGATTGGAATCTTGATGATCCATGCAGGGAGAGAATATGCCCATAAAACCATAAAAGAGCCAACAATAACAAAAGCAAATCTTGAAACAGAGTCCATTACAAAACCAAAAAATAAAAAATTTAAACACATAATAGATCTAACAACACAAATATACATCAAAATTAAATCTCACATCAAACATTCACATTTTAAATTCAGTACAATCTCTTACTTCGGTATAAAATGAATTTCATCAAACATGTGTCATGCAACACCAAAAGAAGACCTAAAAAATTAGTTAATTCAAAGCAACCCAAAAAGATGATTCAAGGAAAAAAACTTACCGTTTCATCCCTTCAAGCAATCTAGTTCCCAACAGATAGACCCATGAGTACAGTATGTTGACCAACAACTTTGATGACCCTGAAACTGTAATTTTGCATTTTGATTGAACAAAGAGAAAAACAGTATTAGACCACGATAAAAAATTAAATTAAAAAAAAAAACAAATTTCATCGAATTTCAGAGAGTGAAACCATCACTTTAGAACCAAATACAGTCCTAAACAATAAAAAAATAAAATATATGAGATAAATATTATCTGAAAATAAAACTGAGTTAAAACACAGTAAAAACAAATTGTTCAAACTCAAAAATAATGATGATAACTTTACAATGCAACATAGAAGTATCTATGGCATTTATGAATGTCATATTTCACAAACGATATGTCACGATCTCGCACTGCATTAATCTGTGCCTTCTAATATTCCTAATTCTTATGAGTAGTTTGTCTCCATTTGATATTATTTTATTTCATTATGCTGTAATTTTCTTCCACTTATAGTTCTCACTGTTTTAAATATCGTAAATTATTCCACGTTTTCAGATTATACCTATTACATTAGCCACTCCATGAGTCCATGATCCACAAACTGACTTTGCAAGTTACAATGCCTTAACTCTTACTACGTCACCTTTGCCTTGCTCTCCCTTATTCATTGTCAAAAAAAAAAAAAAAAAAAAAAAAAAAAAAAAAAAAAATCAGTTTGAAGTTTAAATGACATCCCAAAGCATTAATTGTTAACACATGAAACAAATCAAACAAAACACACCAAAAAATTTATCTGAATTTTCTCAAAAACGACCCTAGAAACCCAATCTTTACTGCCAATCTCTTCAATCAACAATAATTTCCACAATCACAATTCAAATAAGAAATACATACCCACTTAGACAGCCATTGGTTTCTACTTAGAGAATTTTGTAGGGGGATTTTTGGAACTATGACAAATCAATCAGAAGGGCAAAAACTTAGTACTTGATCCTGAAATCAATGGAAAAAAAAATCAGTGAAAAAGGAAGACAAAAAGAAGACTGCTCAACAGGTTTTCTGAATCGCAAGGTAATAGGGTGGTGAGACCGTTCTCTCATCTTCCTCCTCCTCCTCCTTCTTCTTCTTCTACACCTTCTCTAGAGGATGATTGATACAGTTTTCTGAATTGGCTGGGGCGTAGCCTTCGTCTATTTAGGTTTTTACCATATCTTAACGATAGTGCCCTTAGATTTCTCATTCTTTCCCAAGATCCAAAACCCTCTTTTCCCTTTTCTTTTCCCTCAATTTCTCACCAAACAAATACAATCATAAGAAAATTGCAAAATAAAAATAAAAAGTATTGGACTTACAGTGAACCTTTGGACTTGGTTTGGAACTTTGTTGGTCAAAAATTGTGAAGTCTTGCTTTGAGTGCTTTTGCAGATAGGACAAAATTTATATGAAGGGAAGTACAGAGAAAGGGTGAGAGAGAGGAAGAAGAGTAGATAGGTTTTTTTCAGGTTTTAGAAAAGGTTTTTCTTCGCTTATTTTTTTTTTTCATTTTATTTTTTTTTAAATACTGTGTTGACGTGGAAAATTGTGGGAGTTTCAGGAGTTTCGGTTATATATATATATATATATATATATATATATATATATTAAGATTTTTTTTTTAAAATTTAAAAAAGAGCCAAAACGACGTTGGTTTGGCTTACTTAGTAGCTGGTAAATTACGATTTTTTATTTATTTAAAAATGAGCCAAAACGACACTGGTTTGGCTTACTTAATGGTAACAGGTAACTGAGGTCTAACAGAGTATCGAATTGACAACAATTAAAAATTAAAAGACTGAAATAAAAAAAAAAAAAAAAAAAAAGATGAAAGTTACAGAATCAGTTTTAGAATTTTGCCATTTATATATCTCTCTCTTTATAAAAAAGAAAAAAAGAAAAAATTTATATCTCTCTCTCGCTCAAAATCCTCACTTTCTGTCTCCCGTCTCACCCTATCTCAGTATCTCTCTCTTCGTTCTCCTCTCTCTCCTCGTTGCCTAGACTTTCCGATCAACCTCTCGTCATTCTCGACCGCACGTTCTCCGATTGCGAGATTGGTCTCTCGCTCTTAACTATCGTTGTCGTTTTCCTCACCACCGTCGAATCGTTCCTCATTTTGGCATTGATGCTCGGCTTCACGATCGTGTGCGCTCAAGGTGCGTTTAGAGTTCAAGAGGATTTCTTCCTCGACGATCAAGGGCCTGCAAATTCCGGATTCCTTTCCTTCCTCGACAGCACTGCCTCTTCCACCGCCGCACGTGTCAGACCTTCGAGCTTAAACACGTAAGAGGAGGGAGGTTAGTTATTTCAAATTCGTTATTGTGAAATTGAAAATTTGTTATTGAGAAGGTTCATTTTTCATTTGGTTGGGAAATTCTGTGCAAATGATAGGGTTTTGATTTGAATTGTGCAATTTGTAAACCTAAATTTTCTAGACATGTATGTGGACTAAGTCTGTATTGTGCAATTTGTAGACCTAATTTTTGTAGACTTAGTTTGAGATTGTGTATTTTTTATCCTCAATGAATGTTGTTTTAGCTATTGAGCTCTAATTCGAATGGCATTTCAATCCATACAATGGAGATCTTTCACTCTTAATGCAGTATTGGTTTGATTATGTTGGCAGTAATGGTTTTGGTTGATTTATTGAATTTTTAGTTAATCTGTGTTAATGCATGTGTCAGTTTTTTTTGTCTAATTTATTTTTGGTGGAATGTGCTTGAAACTTGCATTTTGCAAAAACAAATTGTATACTTAAAATTAAAGTCTTCCCCTGATGAGTGGTTTTAGTTTTGGAGGACTATATGCTGAGAATTTGGGATTTATTTTTCCAATATGTATTAGTTTTATTTGATTGATGCATGATTGTCCACCTATTGTTGTCTCATGTTTTTTGTCTCAGAAAGGTATGCAATTTCAGCTCCTCTCTCACTTTCCTCTCTTTTTGTTCTTTTGATAACTCGTTCCTTGAAATTTGATAGAATTGTAGAAATAGTTGAAAAACCTGTTGGTAAATCTTGGTTTTTGGTGTCGGGTATGTATGCAAGTGGACTTAAATCATTTTTAGCTGAAAAGTTCCTAATTGAAGGGAAAAATATTGACTTTTTCAGAATCGTTAGTAGTTTTAAGCTTTGGATAACCACCCCATTTTTTGATTTTGCGAGAATGTTAGAAATAGTTTAAAACCCTGTTGGTAAATCTTGGTTTGTGGTGTTGGGTATGTATGCAAGTGGACTTAATCATTTTTAGCAGAAACCCATTTTGTGGATTTAATAGGCAAACCCAATTCCTAATGGACTTATGGAAGAGAAAAATATATATTTTCAGCAAAATTAATAGTTTTTAAGCTTTATAGTAGCCTAGTGGAGAGCCCACAAAATGGTTTGGAGGGTTGCATCTACGGTGATTTTTATCAACTATATAATCCAATTTGATTCTTTGTGCTGTAAAAATTAATTAGAATATAAGTTTTTTGAACCTAGTTCTAATAGTTTTTTAGCATACATTTTGATGTGAACCCCATCAAGAATAATGAGACCCAACAACGAAAGGGAACCCAAGATCGTTCTATAGACAGATTCAAATGGGAGACCTCGACCTGTTGTTTATGACAATCAAGAACCTCGGTATAAGAAAGACGCCACAAACGGTGGTGGAAACTCCGTTTGATAAGTCGAGATGAACGCCACGGGAATTCCCGATAAGTTCGAGTAGTTCTTCAAAGAACCAAAGAGAATAAACCTCACAAGTTTTATCAATAATATCTGAAAAACGTTTACAGACTTAGATGACTATTTAAGGGCTCCTTAAAACTTGACAGACAAGAAAATATATTCTAAAATAACTCCCAATTGATACCTAACCATATTAGGAATAAAGTTTAACCTAAAAAGCATTAAATGCACCTAAAAACAAGGAAATAAATCACCTAAACCTAGAATAACGTTTTTTACATAGACCCAAAATATTTCATGCCAATTCTTAGCCTTGACCAGATCCTTCTAGAACTTGAATCAAGGTGACGATTTTTTGTTGCCCACGTGGATCATGCTCAATGGGCCTCCACGAGTTTGCTTGAGCCCATAACTCTTGGATGAGTCTGTTGAGTACATCCTTGAACTTCTTTGCTTGTGCTCTTGTAACCGGCCCAATTGGTACTTGAACGAGATCCTTCGAAGCGGTGCATTGATCTCCATCATTCCCCTCCTCTTGAAAAGGATTTGCCCTCAAATCATCACCTACATCAAAAGGACTCAAATCAGTAACATTAAAAGTGGCACTTACATCGTACTTACCAGGTAAATCTAGCTTGTAAGCATTGTCATTGATACGCTCGAGGACTTGGAAGGGACCATCTCCTCTTGGGAGCAATTTGGAACATCTTTTCGCCGGGAATCTTTCTTTTCTCATATGTAGCCAAACCCAATCTCCGGGTTCAAAAACTAGTTTGCGACATCCCTTGTTGGCTTGTGTGGCATACTGCTCTGTTCTTCGCTCAATGTTGAGTCTTGCTTTCTCATGAATCTGCTTCACAAAGTCAGCTTTCTTTTTGCCATCTAAATTAACGTGCTCCGTCAAAGGTAAAGGAGATAAATCCAATGGAGTTAAAGGATTAAACCCATACACAATTTCAAATGGCGAAAATTTGGTAGCAGAATGAACAACTCTATTATATGCAAACTCAACATGTGGTAAACATTCTTCCCATGTTTTGATGTTCTTTCTAATGATTGCCCTCAATAGAGTAGACAAAGTCCTATTTACTATTTCAGTTTGACCATCAGTTTGTGGATGACAAGTAGTGGAAAACAATAGCTTAGTACCTAGCTTACACCACAAAGTCTTCCAAAAATAGCTCAAGAACTTAGCATTTCTATCCGAAACAATTGTCCTAGGCATGCCATGTAATCTCACAATCTCTCTAAAGAACAAATCAGCAACATGTGAAGCGTCATCCGTTTTGTGACATGGAATAAAATGTGCCATTTTAGAAAATCTATCCACGACCACAAAAATTGAATCTCTTCCACGTTTAGTCCTAGGCAATCCTAACGTAAAATCCATTGAAATATCAATCCAAGGCTCACTAGGAATTGGTAAAGGAGTATACAAACCGTTGGGTTGCACTTTGGATTTAGCTTGCCTACATGTGACACATCTACCACAAATCCGTTCGACATCTCGTTTCATGTGAGGCTAATAGAAGTGTTCCTGCAAAATAGCTAAAGTCTTTGCAACTCCAAAATGTCCCATTAATCCCCCACCATGTGATTCCTGCACTAATAACTCCCTCATAGAACAATTAGGCACGCATAGCTTATTTTCTCGAAATAGGAATCCATCAAGCTTAAAGAACTTACCAGAGGCGATTTTCTCACAAGCTCGATATTCCTCACAAAATTCATGGTCTTCAGCATATAATTCTTTAATGTGTTCAAAACCAAGCAATTTTGCATCAAGTGTGGAGAGTAAGGCATACCTGCGAGAAAGTGCATCGGCGACTACATTCTCCTTAGCTTGCTTGTACCGAATGATGTATGGAAATGTCTCTATGAACTCCACCCATCGCACATGCCTTTTGTTTAGCTTGTTTTGGCCTTTCAAGTGTTTCAAGGACTCATGATCGGTGTGAATCACGAACTCCTTAGGCCATAGGTAGTGTTGCCACGTCTCTAAAGCCCGAACCAATGCATACAACTCCTTGTCATAAGTTGGGTAGTTTAAGGCTGCCCCGCTGAGTTTCTCGCTGAAGTAAGCAATTGGTTGTCCTTCTTGCATAAGAATGGCTCCTATACCAATACCTGAAGCATCACATTCAATTTCAAACGTTTTATAAAAGTTGAGCAAAGACAACAAAGGTGCATTAGTTAGCTTCTCTTTGATTAATTGAAATGCCTTCTCTTGTTCTTCTCCCCACCGAAATCCAACATTCTTCTTGATCACTTCGGTAAGTGGTGCGGCTAAATTACTGAAGTCCTTCACGAACCACTGGTAGAAACTAGCAAGTCCATGAAAACTATGAACATTACCTACACTTGTGGGGCTCAGCCAATCTTGGATTGCACGTACCTTCTCTTCATCAACCTGTATACGTTGTGCAATAACAACAAATCCCAAAAGTACAAGCTTATCGTTGAAAAAAGTGCACTTCTTTAAATTAGCAAACAACCTTTCTTTCCTTAGCATATCTAAAACGGATTTCAAATGTACTACATGATCGTCTATGTTTTTGCTATAAATAAGTATATCATCAAAATAGACAACAACAAATCTGCCTATAAATGCGCGCAAAACATGGTTCATAAGTCTCATAAAGGTGCTTGGAGCATTAGTCAAACCAAAAGGCATAACTAACCATTCATACAAACCATATTTTGTTTTAAAGGCGGTTTTCCATTCATCTCTTTCTTTTATCCTAATTTGATGATAACCACTTTTTAAATCAATCATAGAAAATATGCAAGAACCATGCAACTCATCTAACATATCATCTAAGCGTGGGATAGGATGACGATACTTTACCGTTATGTTGCTGATGGCTCTGCAATCAATGCACATTCTCCACATCCCATCCTTCTTAGGTACAAGTAAGACCGGAACTGCATATGGGCTCATGCTCTCCCTTACGTGCCCTTTCTCCAACAGTTCACTTACCTGCCGTTGAAGCTCCTTTGTCTCCTCGGGATTGCTCCTATAAGCTGGTTGGTTTGGAATGGTTGCACCGGGAACAAAATCAATTTGATGTTCAATCCCTCGTCTTGGAGGTAACCCATGTGGTGTTTCCTCAGGGAAGACATTCTCGTACTCTTGCAAAAGAGAAACAATAGAACTAGGCAAAGTAAGGTCAAGTTCGTTAGTGTTTAAAAGTGCCTCTTTGTACAAAAGTACAATCATCGGCTTATTTGAAAACATTGCTCACTTGATCTCACTCACTTTTGCATAGAAATTCTTTTTTTTTCTCTCTGATTTTCTCTCAAGGGCTGAACTTTGATTTTCTTTTTCTCCCTCATTTTTCTCGGCCTCTCTCTGATTTTCACTCTTTTTCTTTTGCTCACTCTTTTTCTTTTGATCACTCTCCTTTTGTAATATTACTTGATCCTCGTATACTTGCTGTGGTGTCAATGGTACAAGAGTGATTGATCCTTGATTAAGTACAAAAGAGTACTTGTTCGTAAAGCCATCATGCTTCACTTGCCTATCGAACTGCCATGGACACCCTAGCAATAAGTGTCCCGCTTGCATCGGTACTACATCACACAACACTTCATCTTCGTATTTACCGATTCGAAATGCAACTAACACTTGCTTGTTCACCCTGATCTCACCACTATCATTTAACCATTGCAACTTGTACGGTCTAGGGTGCTTTACCATGGATAATCCCAATTTCTCCACCATAATTGTGCTTGCAACATTAGTACAACTACCATCATCAATAATCACACTACATACCTTGTCTTTAACGTAGCACCTAGTGTGAAAGAGGTTCTCCCGCTGTATTTCATCAACTCCTTTTGCTTGCAAGCTCAATGCTCTCCTCGCTACCAATGTCAATGCGCCAGGGGCTAAATACTCCTCCTTGGAAATATCCTCTAATGGCGGCATGTCGTCGGTGTCGGAATCTTCATCATCGGTCACAATTTCACCATTGGCTTGCAACACCATGACTTGCTTGTTTGGACATTGACTTGCTATGTGGCCCCTGCCTTGACATCTAAAAAATTTACTATCACGATTCCTAGAGGTAGAGGCTTTGGTTTTACCTTGAGGAACATGGCTGGTGGTTGAGGACTTGGGCTCGAGTTTGGGCGTTTGTGACTTGTCCAGCGGCTTAGCATGACTCGATTTCCAAGAGGTAGAACTAGAGTTATGGCCTGCACGTGTCCCATTCTCTCTCTTGAGTTGTTGTTCCACTTTGATAGCTATATGCACCATATCTTCCAATTCCACATAATGCTGCATCTCTACCTTATCATGGATCTCCCGGTTTAAGCCAAGCAAAAATCTAGCCATTGTAGCCTCCCGATCCTCCTCTACATTAGCGCGGATCATAGCAATCTCCATCTCCTTGTAGTATTCCTCTACGCTTCGACTCCCTTGTCTAAGACCTTGTAGCTTTTTGTACAACTCTCGGTAGTAGTAACTTGGAACGAATTGCTTTCTCATCACTACTTTCATCTCCTCCCATGTGTCTATTGGGTGTTCTCTATTCCGCCTCCTGTTTATCACAAGCTGATCCCACCAAGTAATAGCATATTCAGAAAATTCAATCACGGCTAATTTTACCTTCTTTGTGTCGGAGTAATTGTGGCAATCAAACACGAACTCCATCTTCTTCTCCCACTCAAGATATGCCTCAGGATCAAACCTACCTTGAAAGGATGGAATCTTCATCTTAATACCACCCAAGTTGTTATCTTTGCGATTCCTAGCATCTCTAAATCTTCCTCCAGGTCTCCTATTGCTAACAATGGAATTCCGATCTTCTTCTTCATCAAAACCAGACCCATAACGCTCTTCATCCTCTTCCCTCGGTGGAACTCTTTCCCTTCTATGCAAATTACGACCGTTTTGTGGTTGCTCTTCACGTCTATTCTCCTTTTGATCTATCCGTTCGTGAACCTGCGTCATCTTCATCTTCATCACACGCCTCATCTCACTCATCATGGCCTCCAAAAACGCTTTCGAATCAGCCAATTTAGTATCATCTTCGGCAATGCTCTTACCACTATCGTGAGACATGATTGCTGCAAAACAAAGGTTAGAAGGAATAAAAAAAAAAAAAAAAAAAAAAAAAGGAACCTCACGAATCACTCCCTTACGTGTTTACACTCAAGAATGTGGATCACTCTCCACTCGTGTTTCACTCAAAATAATATGGCTTTTACCCTCTGATGTTCTCACTACTCTTGCCTTTTTCCACTCGATAATTCTCTTTCAGTTCTTTTGAAACTAAACAAACAACTCAAAATTTCCAGCAACAATTCACCAAGAACTAATCAAGGAATCTCAGATTTGAACGTAAGGAATATGGAATATGGAAATTTTCAGATGAGAATTAGAAGGAATATGGCAGTTTTGGAAGCACAGAATAGTGAATTTTTTTTTTTTTTTTTTTTGTTCGGACTCCTTTCTGTCTTCTTCTTCGAGTCTCTCTCATTTTTTTTTTTTTTTGTTCGGACTCCTTTCTGTCTTCTTCTTCGAGTCTCTCCCTTTTTTTTTCTTTTCTGTTCGGACTCCTTTCTGTCTTCTTCTTCGAGTCTTTTTTTTTTTTTTTTTTTTTTTTTTTTTTTTTTTTTTTATGATCAGCAACTAGCTTTTGAGAATAATGAAATAATATTTCAAAATAACTAAGAGATGTGAGACCAGACCAATAGTTTAGACATCAACAAGACAAACAAAGATTGAACAGATAGGGTAAAGGAAATTCGGCTAAGAAGAGATAAATATGTTAAAGAATAGGCAAACCTGAACTAGAAACCTGCTCTGATACCAAATAATGTGAACCCCATCAAGAATAACGAGACCCAACAACGAAAGGGAACCCAAGATCGTTCTATGGACAGATTCAAATGGGAGACTTCAACCCGTTGTTTATGACAAACAAGAACCTTGGTATAAGGAAGACGCCACAAACGGTGGTGGAAACTCCGTTTGATAAGTCGAGATGAACGCCACGAGAATTCCCGATAAGTTCGAGTAGTTCTTCAAAGAACCAAAGAGAATAAACCTCACAAGTTTTATCAAAAATATCTGAAAATCGTTTACGGACTTAGATGACTATTTAAGGGCTCTTTAAAACTTGACAGACAAGAAAATATATTCTAAAATAACTCCTAATTGATACCTAACCATATTAGGAATAAAGTTTGACCTAAAAAGCATTAAATGCACCTAAAAACAAGGAAATAAATCACCTAAACCTAGAATAACGTTTTTTACATAGACCCAAAATATTTCATGCCAATTCTTAGCCTTGACCGGATCCTTCTAGAACTTGAATCAAGGTGACGATTTTTTGTTGCCCACGTGGATCATGCTCAATGGGCCTCCACGAGTTTGCTTGAGCCCATAACTCTTGGATGAGTCCGTTGAGTACATCCTTGAACTTCTTTGCTCGTGCTTTTGTAACCGGCCCAATTGGTACTTGAACGAGATCCTTCGAAGCGGTGCCTTGATCGCCATCACATTTCTTGGGATATTTTTCTTGTTCTCTTAGTTTTTGAACTTATTAATTGGGCTTCCGACTTGATAAGCTTCTCAGCTAGTCCAATATCCATTGATAGCCTTTGTTTTGACTTGTTCATCAAATAAGCTTCTTAGCCAACTCATGCATTAATGCCCCTTTTGTCGTTGTAAACCTTGAGCCAAGTTATTTAAAATCCCAAGATGTATGTTTTCTTCTTTTGGTTTCTAATCAAGTCGAATCAGATGAACTTTATATACACACACACATGCCTTTTTAGAGTTTTGCATAATTTACATATGCTATGAACCTGGTTAAGTCACCCTATTTAATCTTCTTGGCCCTCTCCACCACCTTTAATAGCAGATGACGTGTGTCAAGACTTAATGAAATGGATTGAAATTAAAGGAGGCATAAAAAAAAAAACACAAGAACAATCTGTCATGTGAGCTAGTGGGTAGCAAGATTTAAATAAATACTTGAGTGTAAATAGTGACCATTTCTGTTAATCACTCATGCTTCAGTCATTCAGAGATTCATTATTTGTGGGCTTTTGCATGGAAGGTCATGATGTGCAATCCAGTTTATACTTTAAATGCTTAAATTATTTTTCAAATTTCTCTTGCTTGTTTAAAGCATATTTTATCTGCTATTTATATCGGTCATATGGTTAATTTATGATCAGGGGAGGGTGTTGAAGAGGATATAATGGACATGATTGATAGAGAAGCAGATGGAAGTGATAGTCTTGAGGGTTTTGTTTTATGTCACTCTATTCCTGGAGGAACAGGCTAAGGTTCTTACTACTCTGTCTTTATTGTTCACCTATAAAACCATGGTTTTAAAATATTTTGTATATTTGGTAACTACACTTATCCTTTTACAGCATTGCTGAGTAACTAAAGTAAATCTTACATTTACACTTTGGGATTATTTTAATGGAAATTAGAGCTAATTTATAATTTGAAATTTCGAGAATGAACTGAAATGCTTTGTGCTGGGTGTTGGACTAAATTTAGATTGCACTTAGCAGTTTAAAGATGAATAAAAAATGGAATTATGAGAACCTTAAGCACAATTATTATCATTAAATTTTAACTCAATGATGGGTATCTTTTACTTATCTTTTGTATTTTGTAGTATTTGCATAGTTGCATATGCATGAATGCTTGAAGTGCTTCCTTACTTGTGTATTTTTTATGTGATCTCACTTAAAATGGTGCAGGTATGGGTTCATATCTGTTGGAAATTCTTAATGAGCGCTTCAGCAAAATACTGGTTCAATATTGAATATCATCCAAGGAGTGGACCCTACCCAAGTAATATTTGAGCAATTTCAGAATATTTTCATACAAAATTCCTATACAATTGATTGGATGGATAGACTAGCTCTATGTTTTTATGTGACAGACTGTACTTGAATCTCAGTTTCTCTTAACTTTTGGCCATAAAAAAAATAAAATTAGTATATTGCCAATGAGCTCTAGGCTTTAGCTCAACCAGTAGCCCCTTAACGTTAAGCTTTAGGCCCAATCCTTTTTAAAAAGAAGCACTTTAAGTTCCACACCTTGGAAATAAACCCACACTAATCAGCGAAGGCCTTTTTTTTTTTTTTTTTTTTTTTTAATAATTAAAATGCCATCAATAAATTGCATTTTTTATCTTAAACTTTCAAAAATTGCATTTGGACCTAAATTTTTTTCATATTTATCTTTTGAGCCCAAAACTTTCTTAAAATTGCATTTTGACCTTGAACTTTCTCATATTTATGTTTTGGCCCTGAAACTTTCAAATTGTATTTTGACCTGAAACTTTTCCCATATTTTATGAATAAGCCCTAGAACATTCCCAAAAATTGTAAAAAGTTGCATTTTGAAATTAAACTTTCCTATATTTATGTTTTGACCCTAGAACTTTCTCAACATTGTTTTTTGACCACCCAAAATTCCTAAAATACCATCTAGTAAATGTCATGCAATCACATGTTTAGCTAAGCTTTTTAATCTTTATTTGTAGAATAAATTATTCACATGTTTATGCTTTTTGCATATGTCTACAAGCACATGCATTTTCCATATCATCTCCTAGGATAGATTTATGAACTTATATAATCACATGCTCATGCACTTTTCCATGTCATTCTCTAGGGTAGGTTTTACAAGTTCATAAGCTCAATAATGAACCAAATGCCAAAATTTTTAAATGTTGAACCAAAAATCTTAATACTGTTTTAGAACTCGTTTTTTTTTTTCTATTAAAATAGAATATTTTGATAAAGGCCTATTTCAACATACAATTTCAAGGTTACCATTAATATATATAAATAAAATTATCAATTCAAAAAAAAATCAAATAATAAAAATAGAAATGACTTGGTGTTCTAGTAGTAATGTTATTATATTAGTAGATTTCTCATTGGGTGGGTATATGGACCAATCCAACACATTAACCACCTACCTACTTGGATGGGGAACATATTTAAAGCCCAAAACCATAAAAAAATTTGTGTGAAGCTTAATGTGTCTCTTTATTTGTTATCTAATAGAGAAATTATAATATCCAAGTTCCCAACATCTCATTGTTACACACTTAGTTCTCTAGACCCTCCACGAAACCCTAGAAAAAGTGCACAAGTATTTTCTTACGCATCTCCTATCCGTCCATCTAAAACACTAAAAACAATGAAAATAAATTTACTGCCTCACAAACCTTCAAAACTAGAGGATGTAGTAGGAACTATAGCCAAAGTAGAAAACCCTTTCCTCTTTAGTATGGGATGACCAATCTCACTTCCTACCTTCATCTTCTCTACCTGGGTATCTCACTCACAATTTTGTACTTTCAATGTACGCAATTTTTATACAAATCTAGACAATTTGTACATCTAATGTACACTTTTTTCCGTTGAATTTACACAATTTTGTACATTCAACCTATCTAACGTATAGACATTTTTTGACAAATCCAATGTGTACATTTAATGTACACATCTAATATACACAATATTTCATTGAATTCAATTAAATTTTCACGATTTCTTACAATCAACAAATTTGAATTTTTCCACAAATTTGGACTATTTGTACATCTAATGTACACAATTTTCCATTAAATTTTCAAAATTTTGTACATTCAATTTTTTTTCTTACAATTTTTTTTTTCAAAAATCTAGGCTATTAATACATCTAATGTAAACAATTTTCAGTTGAATTTTCACGACTTTGTACATTTAACGAGTTCAAATTTTTCCACAAATACGAACTATTTGTACATGTAATGTACATTTGTACATCAAATATACATCTAATGTACATAAATTTCCATTGAATTTTCACGATATCATACATTAAACGAAATCGAATTTGTTCATGAATTTGGACTTTTTGTACTTCTAATGTACACAATTTTCCAATGGATTTTCACGATATCGTACATTCAACGAATTCAAATTTTTCCACAAATTCAGAATTTTTGTACATCTAATTAACATAAATTTCCATTGAATTTTCAGGATTTCGTACATTCAACGAATTTGAATTTTTCTTCAAATTGAGACTTTTTGTACATCTAATGTACAAAATTTTCCATTGAATTTTCACGATATCGTATAGTCAATGAATTCAAAATTTTCCACGAATTCGAAACATCTGTACATCTAATATACACAATTTTCCGTTGAATTTTCTCGTTATCATACATTCAATTAAGTCGAATTTTAATGGATTTAGACTTTCTGTACATCTAATGTACACAATTCTTTATTGAATTTTCATGATATAGTACATTCAACGAATCTGAATTTTTCCTTGAATCTGGATGTTTTGCACATCCAATGTACTTATATTGATACCATATTTTGTTCGCCTTCGATTTGCGTGTTGGACTCTCGAAAATTCAAAAATATTATTTTCTCTCTACGAGGCCATGAGGACATCTAGAATAATGTGGTGTAACTCGTTCGGGCACCAGAGCACCCGAAATGACTATTTCTACTAAAATGACCAAAATGCCCCTGGTCAGCCCTAGTTTCGACCGAAGGCCAAACGAGGTCCAAACTCTCGCAAAACAACATTTTCACAATTTTACATCAAACCTAAGTTTCTCGGAGATTTTTAAACAACTTTGACCAAGTTTGACCCAAAGTCGATCCCGAGTGGGTCCAAAAACCCTAATTTTGATCTGGTTGTCGGAACAGGTTGAAACCAACGTCATTGTGAATATTATCAAATTCTCGTTCCAACGACTATTCATGGGTTGAAATTGGAGTTAAAACGGTTGAGATATTGAGAAAACTGTGAAAATTGTGAAATTTCCTTTCTGCCCAATTCCTTTCTACGTTTTTTCTCTTTTCCAAACACTAAAAGACACCCAAGAACACATTAAAGTCTCTTGCTTCTTCCCTCTTCACCAAAAACAGAAGGTATTTCTTTTGCATTCAATCTTCCTTTTCTTGGTTCTTTGTCTTGGATTTGGGGTTTAGGGGTGTGGATGTGGCTTTCTAGCTATCATCCACACCCCTAACCTTCTTTTTCTTTTTCTTTTTCTTTTTTTTTTTCTTTTTTAGCATTTATCCTTCCTTTTTGCTTGCATGATATGTCTTATTGCTTTCTTTAGCATGTTTTTTGCTTTATCTTGTTTCTAGCATGTTTTTTAGCTTAGATCCATGTTCTTTTATGCTTGTTCACATGCTTATTTGTCCCGATCTACATGCTTAGGGTTTTTATGCCATGTTTTGTGCTTAGATCTACATCCTTCCATACTTATATGTTTAGATCTACATGCTTAGGGTTTTCTTCCATGCTCTCCTTTGCTTCGGTTAGGGTTATATGCTCACATGCTTGATATCATGTCTATGGTTAAGCTTTGCTCAAATCTATGTGTTCGTATGCTTTTTGCCATGTTTCATGCTTAGATCTGCATCCTTACATGTTTATATGCTCGGATTCACGTTCTTCCATGTTTATGTGCTAGCTTTCACATGTTCACACACGTTGCCATGCCCACGTCTAGATCTACTTTTTTACATGCGTGCTCAGATGTAGGTTTTCACATGCTTATATGTTTAGATCTATTTTTTCACATGCTTGTGTGCTTGGATCTATGCTCTCTACATGATTTATGCTAGCTTTCCATGTGCTTGTGCGCTCCATGCCATGTTTGTGTGCTTAGACCTAGACCTTGTTTGTCAGGCCATGTGCTATTGTAGCCCTTTTGTCGCTTTATCTTTTTTTCTTGAGTTTTGGCCTATCGGTTCGAAACAGATCTAGACCATGTGGTTTTTGTCATTGTCCATATACCTTGGCCCATATCAAAGGGTTTGGATCACCCATTTTGCGTGTCTATGTTTGCTTGCTTCTATGCTATTATGCTTGTGTTAGCCTCTTTTGTTCTAGGCTTTGCCACGATTGACACTCTTAGCGGGTTTGTGGTTGTGTGGCTATATCCGACACCCATGTGGCCTTGTTTGGATGTAACCATGTGGGATGCGTCTCCAGCTGTTGGGTCACTCCACGCGCACCCTTCCCTTCTTCTGCTCCATGTGATGATATTCTTGGCATGTTTGTTTGTGCCACCTGGTGGCTTTCTATGCATCTTTACATGTTTGCTTACATGTCCATGCATGAGTCTTGCTTGCTAGTGTGTTGTCCATATTTCAACACAATGAAGTTATGAATATTTGATTCAAACCTACATTTGTCTCCCCCTGGACACCACCTTTTGTTTGTTTCCTTGCTTGTTGCCATTTTGCTTGTTTGTTCCCCTTCTTGCTCGTTGGTTAGCTTTCTTGCCTTTGTCACATGCTATGCTTGCCATATCAATCTTGCTTGTTCGCTTTGCGCCCTTTTGCTATTATCTATGCATCTATTCCTTTCCATTGCTTGTCTGCTAGTTTCTCGTCTTCACCTTTGTATGTACACATATGGTGCGAGGATGCATGGAGCTAGGGCACGGTTTCCCAGGCACAAGCAAAAAGGGTGTGGATGCAAGCATGCGAATATAAGCCGAGCAGCTGCAGTAAGTAGGTTTAGGAGTTTAGCCTTTTCTCGTTGGTTATGTACTCTTTTAAACCCCCTCTTTCCTCCTCCCTTTATCCCTTAAATGGTTTGTATTAGGTATATCATGCTGTGTACCATTTGTCCTCATCTCTAGAGTATGACGATCTTTGTTTATTTTCCTGTACCTATATTTTGGGCCATGCTTTAAGGATGTAAGTATTTACTTTCCTGCTTTGTGTGCTTGCATTGTGCATGATGTATGTATATATATATCTGCTCACCCCCCCCCCCCCCCTCTGGTGTGATTGTCACAGTACGTGTCACCTAAGGCAAGCGATGCCTAGTTTCTGCCGCTTAAGTAAGGTGACATGTTGCTGGATTTTCGCGGCGAAAATCTGTTACTTTGCTCAAATGCCTTAGGAAAGCATAGATTGAGACCACGCCCATTCAAAAGCCAAAAACCTTGAAGCCCCCATGCATGCAAAGCCCCGAAAGCCAATGTCGAAAACTGTGTGGTTGCATTGTGCATGATGTATGTATATATATATATATATATATATATATATATACCTGCTCGCCCCCCCTCTGGTGTGATTGTCATAGTCTGTGTCACCTAAGGCAAGCGATGCCTAGTTTCTGCCGCTAAAGTAAGGTGACATGTTGCTGGATTTTCGTAGCGGAAATCTGTTACTTAGCTTGAATGCCTTAGGAAAGCATAGATTGGGACAACACCTATTCAATAGCCAAAAACCTCAAAGCCCCCATGCATGTAAATCCCCGAAAGCCAATGTCGAAATCATGTTTTTACAACCAGTCTCCAAAAATTAAGGTTTTATCAAAACAAATGATTGTCCTTGGGATAGGCGTTGTGGGGTGCCTAACTTCTTCCCCACATGTAACCAAACTTACAGATTTATGAATCAAGATTTTTTGCCATCCATGTTAGATTATTAAAAATGACATTTTTCTTAGCCTATGATTGATAATAAAATCAACTAGAAACAAGCTACCAATTACATCTTAGAAAAACCTAATGATTGGTGGCAATTCCACTCACCTTTGGTAATCATCTAAAATTTGGCCCAGATTCTTGCCATAACGCCTAAGGCAGACCTACCTTCCTCCACAAAGAGAGAGAGCACCCGAAGCCCCGCGCAAACCCACGTATCGTTCGAGAGGGGCTCTCTAATGGAGCCCTGCATGTGCGAGAGTTGTCGCCATGGCGAATGGTCGAATGAAGGCTTGACAACGGTGGTTATTTTCCGCTCAGTCTGATCATGGTCGGGCGTCGACAAGACTCAATTTTCCATTGAATTTTAACGATAACGTACATTCAACGAATTAAATTTTTTTTTTTCACTAATTTGAACTTTCTGTACATCTAATGTACACAATTTTCCATTGAATTTTCATGATATCTTACATTCAATGAATTTGAATATTTCCACGAATCCAGACTTTCTGTACATCTAATGTATACAATTTTTTATTGAATTTTTACGATTTCGTAGAGTCAATGAATTCCTATATTTTCTCTTATCTAGAGTTTATGTACATCTAATGTACATAATTCTCTATTGAATTTTCACGATATAGTACTTCTAGTGAATTCGAATTTTTCCTCGAACCTAGACAATTTGTATATCTAATGTTCACAATATCGTACATTCAACGAATTCGAATTTTTCCACAAATCTGGAATTTCTATACATCTAATGTACATAATTTTTCATCAAATATTTACGATATCATACATTTAACGAATATGTATTTTTCCACGTAATCGGAATATCTGTCCACCTAATGTACTCAATTTTCCATTGAATTTTTATGATATCGTACATTTAATGAATTCGAATTTTTCCATGAATTCGAACATTATGTACATCTAATGGACATAATTTTCCATTGAATTTTCAAGATATTGTACCTTTAACGACTTCAAATTTTTCTACGAATTCAGACGATTTGTACATCTAATGTACATAATTTTCCATTGAATTTTCATGATATTGTACCTTCAACGACTTCAAATTTTCCCACAAATTCGGACTTTCTATACATCTAATGAACATAAATTTCCAGACTTTTTTTAGGATTTCGTAAATTCAACGAATTTGAATTTTTCCTCAAATTCAGACTTCTTGTACATTTAATGTACAAAATTTTCCATTGAATTTTCATGATATCGTATAGTCAACAAATTTGAATTTTTCCACGAATCTGGAACATTTGTACATTTATTGTACACAATTTTCGATTGAATTTTTTCGTTATCGTACATTCAACTAATCTGAATTTTTTCATGGATTCAAACTTTCTGTACATCTAATGTACATAATTCCCTGTTGAATTTTAATGATATCGTACATTCAACGAATTTGAATTTTTCCTCAAATCTAGACGTTTTGTACATCCAATGTACTCAATTTACCATTGAATTTTAACGATATCGTACATTCAACAAATTAAAATTTTGTTTCATGTATTTAGACTTTCTGTATATCTAAGGTACTCAATTTTCTATTGAATTTTCACGATATCATACATTCAACAAATTCGAATTATTCCACGAATTCGGACTTTCTGTACATCTAATTTACACAATTTTCCATTTAATTTTCACGATTTCGTACATTCAACGAATTCCTATATTTTCTCATATTTGGAGTCTCTGTGCATCCAATGTTCATAATTCTCCATCGAATTTTCACAATATAGTACTTTTTAACGAATTCGATTTTTTCCTTGAATCCGGACAATTTGTACATCTAATGTTCACAAATTTCAAATGAATTTTCACGATATCATTCATTCAACGAATTTGACTTTTTCCATGAATCCAGACTTTTTGTACATCTAATATACATAATTTTCCATCGAATTTTCACGATATCGTACATTTAACAAATATGAAGTTTTCCACGTAATCGAAATATTTGTCCTCCTAATGTACTCAATTTTTCATTGAATTTTCACAATATTGTACATTAAATGAATTCAAATTTTTCCATGACTCCGAACGTTATGTACATCTAATGTACATAATTTTCTACTAAATTTTCAAGATATCATATCTTCAATGACTTCAACTTTTTCTACGAATTCGGACATTTTGTACATCTAATGTACATAATTTTCCATTGAATTTTCACGATATCATACCTTCAACAACTTCGAATTTTTCCAAAAATCCGTTCTTTCTGTACATCCAATGAACATAAATTTCCATTGACTTTTTAGTATTTCGTACATTCAACGAATTTGAATTTTTCCTCAAATTTAGACTTTCTGTACGTCTAACATACAAAATTTTCCATTGAAATTTCATGATATTGTATAGTCAATGAATTCAAATTTCTCCACGAATCTGGAACATCTGTATATCTAATGTACACAATTACCCATTGAATTTTCATGATATTGTACATTTAATGAATTCGAATTTTTTCTCGAATTCGAACTTTTTGTACATCTAATGTTCACAATTTTCAAATGAATTTTCACGATATCGTACATTCAATGAATTCAAATTTTTTCACGAATCTAGACTTTCTGTACATTTAATGTACATAATTTTCCATCGAATTTTCACGATATCGTACATTTAACAAATATGAATTTTTCCACGTAATTGGAATATCTGTCCACATAATGTACTCAATTTTCCATTGAATTTTCATGATATCGTACATTTAATGAATTTGAATTTTTTCCACAAATCTGGACGTTCTGTACATCTAATGTACACAGTTTTCCACTGAATTTTCACGAAATCGTACCTTTAACGACTACGATTTCCACTATCCGAACCATCTGTAGATCTAATGTAAACAATTCTCCGTTGAATTTTCATGATATCGTACATTCAACGAATTTGAATTTTTCCTTGAATCTAGACATTCCGTACATCAAATGTACTCAGTTCTCCATTGAATTTTAATGATGTCGTACATTCAACGAATTCGAATTTTTCCTCGAATCTTGACGTTCCATACATCCAATGTACTCAATTTTCCATTAAATTTTAATGATATTGTAAATTCAACAAATTATTTTTTTTTTTTTTCACGAATTCGAACTTTTTGTACATCTAATGTACAAAATTTTCCATTGAATTTTCACGATATCATATAGTTAAAAATTTGAATTTTTCCCTAATTCTGGAATATCTGTACATCTAATATACACAATTTTCCATTGAATTTAAAAAAAAAAATTTACATTCAGCAAATTCAAAAATTTCCACGAATCCGTATGTTCTGTACTTTTAATATACACAATTTCCATTTAATTTTTATGATATCGGAGATTTAACGAATTCACGTTTTTCCACCTTTTTTGGATCCTTTATCTGTGTAATATACACAATTTTCCACTAAATCCTCACGATATCATACATTCAACGAATTTGAATTTTTCTGCGTATTTGGACTATTTGTCCATCTAATGTACTCAATTTTCCATTGAATTTTGACGATTTCGTACATTCAAAAAATTCAATTTTTTCCATGAATTCGAACTTTCTAACATCTAATGTAAAGCTTTTTACTTTGAAATTTCACGATTTTGTAAATTGAAAAGAATTTGAATATTTCCATGAATCTGGATGTTCTTTACATCAAATGTACATTAGTTTTTTTTTTTTTTTTTTGTTATGAATTTTCACGATATTGTACATTCATTGAATTCAAATTTTTCCACGAATTCGGATCATCTTTACATCTAATGTACACAACTTTTCATTGAATTTTCACGATATCATACATTGAACAAATTCGACTTTTTCCACGAATCCAGACTTTTGGTATATCTAATGTACACAATTTTCCATTTAATTTTTTGGATTTGGTACAATCATGAAATTCGAACTTTTTCACGAATTTGGACATTTTGTACATCTGTTGTACATAATTTTCCATTGAATTTTCACGGTATCATAGAATAAACGAATTCAAATTTTTCGTCGTATTTGGACTATTTATCCATCTAATGGTCAAAATATTCCATTGAATTTTCTCGATATTGTACATTCAGTGAGTTCATATTTTTCAACGAATCTAGACTTTCTATACATCTAATGTACATAATTTTCCATCGAATTTTCACGATATCGTACATTTAACGGGTATGAGTTTCTCCACGTAATCGGAATATCTGTCCCCTTAATGTACTCAATTTTCCATTGAATTTTCTAGATATCGTACATTCAATGAATTCAAATTATTCCATGAATCTGGACGTTCTGTACATCTATTGTACACAATTTTCTACTGAATTTTCACAATATCATACCTTCGACGATTTCAAATTTTTCCACGAATTTGGACGTTTTGTACACCTAATGTACATAATTTTCCATTGAATTTTCACGATATCATAGCTTCAACAACTTCGAATTTTTCCACAAATCTGGAGTTTCTGTACATCTAATGAACATAAATTTCCATTGAATTTTCAGGATTTCGTACATTCAACGAATTTGAATTTTTCCTCAAATTAAAACTTTCTGTACATGTAATGTACAAAATTTCCATTGAATTGTCACGATATCGTACAGTCAACGAATTCAAATTTTTTGACAAATTCGGAACTTCTGTACGTTTAATGTACAAAGTTTTCCATTGAATTTTCTCGTTATCGTATATTCAACTAATTCGAACTTTTTCATGTATTCGGACTTTCCGTACACCTAAGATAAACAATTCTCCGTAGAATTTTCATGATATCATACATTCAACGAATTTGAATTTTTCCTCGAATCAAGACGTTCTGTACAGTAAATGTACTCAATTTTCCATTGAATTTTAACGATATCGTACATGTAAGGTTGAAATTTATTCAACCATCTAATTGGCTTTATTCCGTGCCAAATTTGCTTGTATTTTAGCATTTAGTAACCCTGTATTTAGGTGGGCTTGTTGTAAGGGTAGTGAGTGAGATAGAGTGAAGATTGCTCAAGAGTGTGCAAGAAAACAGAGACTCGCGGCTGGGTCTCGCGGGTGACTCGCGACTTCAAGCCGCCAGACGCAGCACACGTGCCAAGCATGCCGGAAGGTGAATAGTCATGCCAGCTGGAGCACTACAGGACAAAACAGGACAACTGGCCATACGGTTAACTCGCGACTGGATCTCGCGACTCAGTCAAGCCGCGAGGTCAAGCCGCAAGCCAGCCCTGTTTTGAAAAACCTGACGTTTCACATTCCTCTCTCACCTCAGTATAAATACCCCGTTTACCCACAAATGAGAGAGAGCTTCCAGAGAGTATTTTGAGAGAGAAACCCTAGAGCAAAACAAGATTGAACCATCTACAATCTTTACATTAGAGTCTCTTCAAATTCCTCAACTCTTTTCCTCTCCATTGCCAAATCCTTGAGAGGCCTTTTTACCAAAACCTTGTTCTCACCATATCCATTACTGTGAGAGGGTTGTTTGGTGTTCTGGGAAGCAGTTAGGAAGGAACCAATATTCATTGGTTGATGCTATGGTCTAGTAGCGGAATCCGGGAAGCTAGAAAAGAAATAGGTTCGGCGCAACCTCGTTGGAGCAAGAAGCTTGGAGGGCTTAGGTACATCGGGTAGATTAGGCTTGGAGGGTCTATTGCTGTTCATGTATCCCAACTACATTTTCTAGTGAATTATTGACCGCTTGGAGGGCGGCGGAGAGGTTTTACGCCGAGGGCTTCGGTTTCCTCTTCGATAACACATCGCGTGTTGTCCTTGTGTTTGCATCTTCCTTCCCTTTATCTTTGCCTTTTATTTCCTGCTGTGGATGTGATTTTAATTGGCTTAGATTGTTTACCAATTCTGTGTTATGCTTTAGTTCATGTTCCGCACATTAATTGTTTGATTTAAAGCTTGAATTGGTAATTTGTTAATTGGGGGTCTAAACGTTCAAGGGTGTTTTTACACATATTTGAACTTTCAGTACATTCAACAAATTCGAATTTTTCCTCGAAGCTGGACGTTCCGTGCATCCAATGGACTCAATTTTCTATTGAATTTTAATGATATTGTAAATTCAATGAATTAAAAAAAAAAAAATTTCACGAATTCGGACTTTTTGTACATCTAATGTACAAAATTTTCCATTGAATTTTCATGATATCATACCGTTAACAAATTTGAATTTTTCCCTAAATCCGGAATATTTGTACGTCTAATGTACACAATTTTCGATTGAATTTTAAAATTTTTTACATTGAATACAAATATTTCCACGAATCCGTATGTTCTGTACTTCTAATATACACAATTTCTATTGAATTTTCATGATATCGGAGATTTAACAAATTCATGTTTCTCCACCTTTGTGGATCCTCTATCTATCTAATGTACACAATTTTCCACTAAATCTTCACGATATCATACATTCAACGAATTTGTATTTTTTTGCGTATTTGGATTATCTACCCATTTAATACACTCAATTTTCCGTTGAATTTTGATGATTTTGTACATTCAACAAATTCAATTTTTTCCATGAATTCGAACTTTCTAACATCTAATGTAAAGCTTTTTACTTTTAAATTTCACGATTCAGTAAATTGAAAAGAATTTGAATATTTCCATGAATCTAGATGTTCTGTACATCAAATGTACAGTTTTTTTTTGATGAATTTTCATGACATTGTACATTAAATGAATTCGATTTTTTCCACGAATTCGGATCATCTTTACATCTAATGTACACAACTTTTCATTGAATTTTCACTATTTCATACATTAAACGAATTTGAATTTTTCCATGAATCCGGACTTCTAGAACATCTAATGTAAACAATTTTCCATTTAATTTTCTAGATTTGGTACAATCATGAAATTCGAACTTTTTTGCGAATTTGGACATTCTGTACATCTGTTGTACAGAATTTTCCATTGAATTTTCATAGTATCATAGAATGAACGAATTCAAATTTTTCGTCGTATTTGGACTATTTATCCATCTAGTGGTCAAAATTTTCCACTGAATTTTCTCGATATTGTACATTCAATGAGTTCATATTTTTCCACGAATCTAGACTTTCTATACATCTAATGTACATAATTTTCCATCGAATTTTCACGATATCGTACATTTAACGAGTATGAGTTTTTCCACGTAATCGGAATATCTGTCTGCCTAATGTACTCAATTTTCCATTGAATTTTCTAGATATCGTACATTCATTGAGTTTAAAATTTTCCATGAATCCGGACGTTCAGTACATCCAATGTACACAATTTTCTACTAAATATTCACGATATCATCCCTTTGACGACTTCAAATTTTTCCACGAATTCGGACGTTTTGTACGTCTAATGTACGTAATTTTCCATTGAATTTTCACGAAATCATACCTTCAACAACTTCGAATTTTTCCACAAATCCGGAGTTTTTGTACATCTAATGAACAAAAATTTTTATTGAATTTTCAGGATTCCATACAGTCAACGAATTTGAATTTTTCCTCATATTCAAACTTTCTATATATGTAATGAACAAAATTTCCATTGAATTGTCACGATATCATACAGTCAACGAATTCAAATTTTTCCACAAATTCGGAACATCTGTACGTTTAATGTACAAAGTTTTCCATTGAATTTTCTTGTGATCGTACATTCTACTAATTCAAACTTTTCACGTATTCAGACTTTCCGTACATCTAATGTAAACAATTCTCTGTTGAATTTTCATGATATTGTACATTCAACAAATTTGAATTTTTCCTCGAATCTAGACGTTCTATACATGAAATGTACTCGATTTTCCATTGAATTTTAATGATATCGTACATTAAATGAATTTGGATTATTCCTTGAATCTGGACGTTTCGTAAATCCAATGTACTCAATTTTCCATTACATTTTAAAGATATTGTAAATTCAACGAATTAATTTTTTTTTTTTTTTTCGTGAATTCGGACTTTTTGTACATCTAATGTAACAAATTTTCCATTGAATTTTCACGATATCGTACAGTTAACAAATTCAAATTTTTCCCTAAATCCGAAATATCTGTAAATCTAATGTACACAATTTTCCATTGAATTTTAAAATTTTTTTACATTGAATTCAAATATTTCCACGAATTCGTATGTTCTGTACTTCTAATGTACACAATTTCCATTGAATTTTCATCATATCGGAGATTTAACGAATTCATGTTTTTCCACATTTTGGGATCCTCTATCTATCTAATGTACACAATTTTCCACTAAATCTTCACGATATAGTACATTCAATGAATTTGAATTTTTCTGTGTATTTGGACTAATTGTCCATCTAATGTGCTCAATTTTCCATTGAATTTTGACGATTTCGTACATTCAACAAATTGAATTTTTTCCATGAATTCGAACTTTCTAACATCTAATACAAAGGTTTTTACTTTGAAATTTCACGATTCTGAAAATTGAAAAGAATTTGAATATTTCCAGGAATCTGGATGTTCTGAAGAACAAATGTACATTTTTTTTTTTTGGATGAATTTTCACGATATTGTACATTAAATGAATTCGAATATTTCCCCGAATTTGGATCATCTTTACATCTAATGTACAAAACTTTTCATTGAATTTTCACGATTTCATACACTAAACGAATTCGACTTTTTCCATGAATCCGGACTTCTGGTACATCTAATGTACACAATTTTCCATTTAATTTTCTGGATTTGGTACAATCATGAAATTCAAACTTTTTAACAAATTCGGTCATTCTGTACATCTGTTGTACAGAATTTTGCATTGAATTTTCACGGTATCATAGAATGAATGAATTCAAATTTTTCGTTGTATTTGGACTATTTATCCATCTAATGGTCAAAATTTTCCATTCAATTTTCTCGATATTGTACATTTAGTGGCTTCATATTTTTCCACGAATCTAGACTTTCTATACATCTAATGTACATAATTTTACCTCGAATTTTCACGATATCGTACATTTAACGAATATGAGTTTTTCCATGTAATCAGAATATCTGTCCCCCTAATGTACTCAATTTTCCATTGAATTTTCTAGATTTGGTACAATCATGAAATTCAAACTTTTTCACGAATTCAGACTTTCTGTACATCTGTTGTACAGAATTTTCCATTGAATTTTCACGGTATCATAGAATGAACGAATTCAAATTTTTCATCGTATTTGGACTATTTAGCCATCTAATGGTCAAAATTTTCCATTGAATTTTCTCGATATTGTTCATTCAGTCAGTTCAAATTTTTCCATGAATCTGAACTTTCTATACATCTAATGTACATAATTTTCCCTTGAATTTTCACTATATCGTACATTTAACGAGTATGAGTTTTTCCACATAATCGGAATACCTACCCCCGTAATGTACTCAATTTTCCATTGAATTTTTTAGATATCGTACATTCATTGAATTCGAATTTTTCCATGAATCCGGACGTTCTGTACATCTAATGTACACAATTTTCTACTGAATGTTCACGATATCATACCTTCGACGACGTCAAATTTTTCCACGAATTCATATGTTTTGTACATCTAATGTACATAATTTTCCATTGAATTTTCACGATATCATAGCTTCAACAACTTCAAATTTTCCACAAATCTGGAGTTTCTGTACATCTAATGAACATAAATTTTCATTGAATTTTCAGGATTCCGTACATTCAACGAATTTGAATTTTTCCTGAAATTCAAACATTTTGTACATGTAATGTACAAAATTTCCATTGAATTGTCACGATATCGTACAGACAACTAATTCATATTTTCCACAAATTAGGAACATCTGTACGTTTTATGTACAAAGTTTTCCATTGAATTTTCTCGTTATCGTGCATTCAACTAATTCGAACTTTTTCATGTATTGGACTTTCCGTACATCTAATGTAAACAATTCTCCGTTGAATTTTCATGATATCATACATTCAACGAATTTGAATTTTTCCTTGAATCTAGACGCTCTATACATCAAATGTACTCAATTTTCCATTGAATTTTAACAATATTGTACATTCAACGAATTCGAATTTTTACTTGAATCTGGACATTCTGTACATCCAATGTACTCAATTTTCCATTGAATTTTAATGATATTGTAAATTCAACGATTTTTTTTTTCATGAATTCGGACTTTGTGTACATCTAATGTACAAAATTTTCCATTGAATTTTCACGATATCGTACTGTTAATAAATTTGAATTTTTCCCTAAATCCGGAATATCTGTACATCTAATGTACACAATTTTCCCTTGAATTTTAAAATTTTTTTACATTGAATTCAAATATTTCCACGAATCCGTATGTTCGGTACTTCTGAAATACACAATTTCCATTGAATTTTCATGACATCGAAGATTTAACGAATTCATGTTTTTCCACCTTTTTGGATCCTCTATCTATCTGATGTAAACAATTTTCCTCTAAATCTTCACGATATCATACATTCATCAAATTTGAATTTTTCTGTGTATTTGGACTATCTGTCCATCTAATGTAGTCAATTTTCGATTGAATTTTGACAATTTCGTACGTTCAATAAATTCAATTTTTTCCATGAATTCGAACTTTCTAACATTTAATATAAAGCTTTTTACTTTGAAATTTCATGATTCGGAAAATTGATAAGAATTTGAATATTTCCATGAATCTGGATGTTCTGTACATCAAATGTACATTATTTTTTTTTTGATGAATTTTCACGTTATTGTATATTTAATGAATTCGAATTTTTCCATGAATTCAGATCATCTTTACATCTATTGTACACAACTTTTCATTGAATTTTCACGATTTCATACATTAAACGAATTCAACTTTTTCCATGAATCTGGACTTCTGGTACATCTAATGTACACAATTTTCCATTTAATTTTCTAGATTTGGTACAATCATGAAATTCAAACTTTTTCACGAATTCAGACTTTCTGTACATCTGTTGTACAGAATTTTCCATTGAATTTTCACGGTATCATAGAATGAACGAATTCAAATTTTTCATCGTATTTGGACTATTTAGCCATCTAATGGTCAAAATTTTCCATTGAATTTTCTCGATATTGTTCATTCAGTCAGTTCAAATTTTTCCATGAATCTGAACTTTCTATACATCTAATGTACATAATTTTCCCTTGAATTTTCACTATATCGTACATTTAACGAGTATGAGTTTTTCCACATAATCGGAATACCTACCCCCGTAATGTACTCAATTTTCCATTGAATTTTTTAGATATCGTACATTCATTGAATTCGAATTTTTCCATGAATCCGGACGTTCTGTACATCTAATGTACACAATTTTCTACTGAATTTTCACGATATTATACCTTCGACGACTTCAAATTTTTCCACGAATTCGGACGTTTTGTACATCTAATGTACATAAATTTCCATTGAATTTTCATGATATCATACCTTCAACAACTTCGAATTTTTCCACAAATCCGGAGTTTCTGTACGTCTAATGAACATAAATTTTCATTGAATTTTCAGGATTTCGTACATTCAACGAATTTGAATGTTTCCTCAAATTCAAACATTTTGTACATGTAATGTACAAAATTTCTATTGAATTGTCATGATATCGTGCGGTCAACGAATTCAAATTTTTCCACAAATTCGAAACTTCTATATATTTAATGTATAACGTTTTCCATTGAATTTTCTCATTATCGTACATTCAACTAATTCGAACTTTTTCATGTATTCGAACTTTCCGTACATCTAATGTAAACAATTCTCCGTTGAATTTTCATGATATCGTACATTCAACGAATTTGAATTTTTCCTTGAATCTAGATGTTCTATACATCAAATGTACTCAATTTTCCATTGAATTTTAACGATATCATACATTCAACGAATTCGAATTTTTCCTTGAATCTGGACGTTCCATTCATCCAATGTACTCAATTTTCCATTGAATTTTAATGATATTGTGAATTCAACGAATTTAATTTTCTTTTTTCATGAATTCGGACTTTTTGTACATTTAATGTACAAAATTTTCCATTGAATTTTCACAACAACGTACAGTTAGCAAATTTGAATTTTTCCCTAAATCCAGAATATCTGTACATCTAATGTACACAATTTTACATTGACTTTTAAAATTTTTTACAATGATTTCAAATATTTCCACGAATTTGTATGTTCTGTACTTTTAATATACACAATTTCCATTGAACTTTCATGACATCAGAGATTTAACGAATTCATGTTTTTCCACCTTTATGGATCCTGTATCTATATAATATACACAATTTTCCCCTAAATTTTCACGATATTGTACATTCAACGAATTTGAATTTTTCTGTGTATTTGGACTATCTGTCCATCTAATGTACTCAATTTTCCATTGAATTTTGACGATTTCGTACATTCAACAAATTGAATTTTTTCTATGAATTCGAACTTCCTAACATCTAATGTAAAGCTTTTTACTTTGAAATTTCACGAATTTGAAAATTGAAAAGAATTTGAATATTTCCACAAATCTGGATGTTTTGTACAACAAATGTACATTATTATTTTTTTTTTTGATGAATTTTCACGATATTGTACATTAAATGAATTCGAATATTTCCACAAATTCGGATCATCTTTACATCTAATGTACACAACTTTTCATTGAATTTTCACGATTTCATACATTAAACGAATTTGACTTTTTCCACGAATCCAAACTTCTGGTACATCTAATGTACACAATTTTCCATTTAATTTTATCGATTTGGTACAATCATGAAATTCGAACTTTTTCACAGATTTGGTCATTCTGTACATTTGTTGTACAGAATTTTCCATTGAATTTTCACGGTATCATAGAATGAACGAATTCAAATTTTTCGTCGTATTTGGACTATTTATCCATCTAATGGTCAAAATTGTCCATTGAATTTTCTCGATATTGTACATTCAATGAGTTCATATTTTTCCACGAATCTAGACTTTCTATACATCCAATGTACATAATTTTCCCTCGAATTTTCACGATATCATACATTTAACGAGTATGATTTTTTCCACGTAATTGGAATATCTGTCCCCCTAATGTACTCAATTTTCCATTGAATTTTCAAGATATCGTACATTCATTGAATTCAAAATTTTCCATGAATCCGGATGTTCTGTACATCTAATGTAGACAATTTTCTACTGAATTTTCACGATATCATACCTTCGACGACTTCAAATTTTTCCATGAATTCGGATGTTTTGTACATCTATTGTACATAATTTTCCATTGAATTTTCACGATATCATAGCCTCAACAACTTCGAATTTTTCCACCAATCTGGAGTTTCTGTACATCTAATGAACATAAATTTTCATTGAATTTTCAGGATTCCGTACATTCAACGAATTTGAATTTTTCCTGAAATTCAAACATTCTGTACATGTAATGTACAAAATTTCCATTGAATTGTCACGATATTGTATAGACAACTCATTCAAAATTTTCCACAAATTAGGAACTTCTGTACGTTTAATGTACAACGTTTTCCATTGAATTTTCTCGTTATCGTACATTCAACTAATTCAAACTTTATCATGTATTAGACTTTCCGTACATCTAATGTAAACAATTCTCCATTGAATTTTCATGATATCATACATTCAACGAATTTGAATTTTTCCTCGAATCTAGACGTTCTGTACATCAAATGTACTCAATTTTCCATTGAATTTTAACGATATCGTACATTCAACGAATTCGAATTTTTACTTGAATCTGGATGTTCCGTTCATCCAATGTACTCAATTTTCCATTGAATTTTAATGATATTGTAATTCTACGATTTTTTTTTTTCATGAATTCGGACTTTTTGTACATTTAATGTACAAAATTTTCCATTGAATTTTCACGATATCGTACAGTTAGCAAATTTGAATTTTTCGCTAAATCTGGAATATCTGTACATCTAATGTACACAATTTTCCTTTGAATTTAAAATTTTTTTACATTGGTTTCCAATATTTCCACAAATCCGTGTGTTCTGTACTTCTAATATACACAATTTCCTTTGAGCTTTCATGACATCGGAGATTTAAGGAATTCATGTTTTTCCACCTTTGTGGATCCTCTATCTATCTAATATACACAATTTTCCACTAAATTTTCACGATATTGTACATTCAACGAATTTGAATTTTTCTGTGTATTTGGACTATCTGTCCGTCTAATGTACTCAATTTTCCATTGAATTTTGACGATTTCGTACATTCAACAAATTGAATTTTTTACATGAATTCGAACTTCCTAACATCTAATGTAAAGCTTTTTACTTTGAAATTCCACGATTCTGAAAATTGAAAAGAATTTGAATATTTCCACAAATCTGGATGTTCTGTACAACAAATGTACATTATTATTATTTTTTTTATATTAATTTTCACGATATTGTACATTAAATGAATTTGAATATTTCCACAAATTCGGATCATCTTTGCATCTAATGTACACAGCGTTTCATTGAATTTTCACGATTTCACACATTAAACGAATTCGACTTTTTCCATGAATCCAGACTTCTGGTACATCTAACGTACACAATTTTCCATTTACTTTTCTAGATTTGGTACAATCATGAAATTCGAAATTTTTCATAGATTCGGTCATTCTATACATTTGTTGTACATAATTTTCCCTTGAATTTTCACGGTATCATAGAATGAACGAATTCAAATTTTTCGTCGTATTTGGACTATTTATCCATCTAATGGTCAAAATTTTCCATTGAATTTTCTCGATATTGTACATTCAGTGAGTTCATATTTTTCCACGAATCTAGACTTTCTATACATCTAATGTACATAATTTTCCCTCGAATTTTCACGATATCATACATTTAACGAGTATGAGTTTTTCCACGTAATTGGAATATATGTCCCCCTAATGTACTCAATTTTCCATTGAATTTTCGAGATATCATACATTCATTGAATTCAAATTTTTCCATGAATCCAGATGTTCTGTACATCTAATGTGCACAATTTTCTACTGAATTTTCACGATATCATACCTTCGACGACTTCAAATTTTTCCGTGAATTCGGACGTTTTGTACATCTACTGTACAGAATTTTCCATTGAATTTTCACGATATCATAGCTTCAACAACTTCGAATTTTTCCACCAATCTGGAGTTTTTGTACATCTAATGAACATAAATTTTCAGGATTTCGTACATTCAACGTATTTGAATTTTTCCTGAAATTTAAACATTCTGTACATGTAATGTACAAAATTTCCATTGAATTGTCACGATATCGTACAGACAACTAATTCAAAATTTTCCACAAATTAGGAACTTCTGTACGTTTAATGTACAACGTTTTCCATTGAATTTTCTCGTTATCGTACATTCAACTAATTCGAACTTTTTCATGTATTAGACTTTCCGTACATCTAATGTAAACAATTCTCCGTTGAATTTTCATGATATCATACATTCAACGAATTTGAATTTTTCCTCGAATCTAGACGTTTTGTACATCAAATGTAGTCAATTTTCCATTGAATTTTAACGATATTGTACATTCAACGAATTCGAATTTTTACTTGAATCAGGACGTTCCGTTCATTAAATGTACTCAATTTTCCATTGAATTTTAATGATATTGTAAATTCAAAGAATTTTTTTTTTTTCATGAATTCGGACTTTTTGTACATCTAATGTACAAAATTTTCCATTGAATTTTCATGATATCGTACAGTTAGCAAATTTGAATTTTTTGCTAAATCTGGAATATCTATACATCTAATGTACACAATTTTCCTTTGAATTTAAATTTTTTTTTTTACATTGGTTTCCAATATTTCCAGGAATCCGTATGTTCTATACTTCTAATATACACAATTTCCATTGAACTTTCATGACCTCGGAGATTTTATGAATTCATGTTTTTCCACCTTTGTGGATCCTCTATCTATCTAATGTACACAATTTTCCACTAAATTTTCACGATATTGTACATTCAACGAATTTGAATTTTTCTGCGTATTTGGACTATCTGTCCATCTAATGTACTCAATTTTCCATTGAATTTTGACGATTTCGTACATTCATCAAATTCAATTTTTTCCATGAATTTGGACTTTGTAACATCTAATATACAGCTTTTTACTTTGAAATTTCACGATTCTATAAATTGAAAAAAAATTTAATATTTCCTTGAATCTAGATGTTCTGTACATCAAATGTACATTTTTTTCTTTTGGATGAATTTTCACGATATTCTACATTAAATGAATTTAAATTTTTCCACAAATTCGTATCATCTTTACATCTAATGTACACAACTTTTCATTGACTTTTCACGATATCATACATTAAATGAATTCGACTTTTTCCATGAATCCGGACTTTTGGTACATCAAATGTACATAATTTTCCATTTAATTTTCTGGATTTTGTACAATCATGAAATTTCATCTTTTTCACGAATTCAGAAAATCTGTACATCTGTTGTACAGAATTTTTCATTGAATTTTCACGGTATCATAGAATGAATGAATTCAAATTTTTTGTCATATTTGTACTATTTATCCATCTAATGGTCAAAATTTTCCATTGAATTTTCTCGATATTGTACATTCAGTGAATTCATATTTTTCCACGAATCTAGACTTTCTATACATCTAATGTACATAATTTTCCATCGAATTTTCACAATATTGTAATTTTAACGAGTATGAGTTTTTCCATGTAATGGGAATGTTTGTCCCCCTAATGTACTCAATTTTTCATTGAATTTTCTAGATATCATACATTCATTGAATTCTCTAGATATCATACATTCATTGAATTCAAATTTTTCCATGAATCTGGACGTTCTGTACATCTAATGTACACAATTTTCTCCTGAATTTTCAAGATATCATACCTTCGACGACTTCAAATTTTTCCACGAATTCAGACGTCTTGTACATCTAATGTACATAATTTTCCATTGAATTTTCACAATATCATGCGTTCAACAACTTTGAATTTTTCCACAAATCTGGGGTTTCTGTACATCTAATGAACATAAATTTGCATTGAATTTTTAGGATTTCATACATTCAACGAATTTTAATTTTTCCTCAAATTCAAACTTTTTGTACATGTAATGTACAAAAGTTTCTATTAAATTGTTACGATATCATACAGTCAACGAATTCGAACTTCTCCACAAATTGTAAACTTCTGTACGTCTAATGTACAAAGTTTTCCTTGAATATTCTTATTATCGTACATTCAACTAATTCAAACTTCTTTATGTATTCAGACTTTCGGTACATCTAATGCAAACAATTCTCCGTTGAATTTTCATGATATTGTACATTCAATGAACTTGAAGTTTTCCTCGAATCTAGACGTTCTGTACATCAAATGTACTCAATTTTCCATTGAATTTTAACGATATCACACAATCAATGAATTCATACTTTCTGTACATTTAATATACACAATTTTCCATTGAATTTTCACGATATCGAACATTCAACGAATTCAAATTTTTCAACAAATCAAGACTTGTTGTACATCTAATGTACACAATTTTACATTGAATTTTCACGATTTCCTCATATCCAGACTTTCTGTACATCTAATGTACATAATTCTCCATTGAATTTTCACAATATAGTACTTTTAATGAATTCAAATTTTTCCTCAAATCCGGACTTTCTGTATATTTAATGTTCACAATTTTGAAATGAATTTTCACAATATCATACATTCAACAAATTTGAATTCTTCCACGAATCCTGACTTCTGTACATCTAATGTACATAATTTTCCATCAAATTTTCACGATATCGTACATTTAACGAATTTGAATTTTTCCATGTAATCAAAATATCTATCCACCTAATGTACTCAATTTTCCATTGAATTTTCACGATATCATACATTTAAAGAATTTGAATTTTTTCAATGAATCAGAACGTTCTATACATTTAATGTACTAAATTTTGCACTGAATTTTCACGATATTGTACCTTCAATGACTTCAAATTATTCCATGAATTCGGACGTTTTGTACATCTAATGTACACAATTTTCCATTAAATTTTAACAATTTTGTACATCCAGTAATTTCAAATATTTCCACGAATTCGAACGTTTTGTACATCAAATGTACATATTTTTTCGTTGTTCCACGATATCGTACAATCAACAAATTCAAATTTTTCCACGACTCTAGACCATTTGTACAACTAATGCAAACAATTTTCCACTGAATTTTCTTGATATCGTACATTCAATGAATTTGAATTTTTCCATGAATTTGAACTTTTGGTATATCTAATGTACACAATTTTCCTTTGAATTTTCATGATATAATAGATTTAACAAATTCAAATTTTTCCACCATTTTGGATCCTATGTCCATCTAATGTACACAATTTTCCGCAGAATTTTCACGATATCGTACATTCAATGAACATGAATTTTTCCTTGTATTTGGACTATTTGTCCATCTAATGTACTCAATTTTCCATTGAATTTTGACGATTTTGTACATTCAACGAATTTGATTTTTTCCACGAATTCGGACTTTCTAACATCTAATTTACAGAAAATTTCACTGAATGTTCATGATTTTGTGCATTTAACGAATTCGAATTTTTCCCCGTATTCAAACCTTTTGTACATCTAATGTACACAATTTTCAATTGAATTTTCTTGATATTGTACATTTAACGAATTTGAATTTTTCAATGTATTCAGTCTATCTATCCATCTAATGTATTCAATTTTCCATTGAGTTTTGACGATTTCGTACATTCAACGAATTTGATTTTTTTTCACGAATTCAAACATCTAAATTACAGAAATTTTCACTGAACGTTCATGATTTCGTGCATTTAACGAATTCAAATTCTTTCCACGTATTAGGACCTTTGTACATCTAATGTACAAAAGTTTCCACTAAATTTTCTCGATATCGTACATTTAACGAATCCGAATTTTTCAATGTATTCAGACTATCCGTCCATCTTATGTATTCAATTATTCATTGAATTTTGATTAATTCGTACATTCAATGAATTCAAAATTTTCCACAAATCTAGACTTTCTGTACATCTAATGTACACAATTTTCCATTGAATTTTCACTCTATCGTACATTCAAGGAATTGGAATTTTTCTATGAATTTGAACTTTATGTCCATCTAATGCACACAGTTTTCCACTGAATTTTCATGATATCATACATTCAACGAATTTAAATTTTTTAACGAATCTGAACTTTTTGTACATTTAGTGTACACAGTTTTCCATTAAATTTTCATGGTATTGTACATTCAAAGAGTTTGAATTTTCTATGAATTCGGACTTTCTATCAATCTTATGTACACAATTTTTCACTAAATTTTCACGATATCGTATATTCAACGAATTCATATTTTTCAATGAATCTGAACTTTTTGTATGTCTAACGGATACAATTTTCCATTGAATTTTCATGATATCTTACATTTAATGAATTCGAATTTTTCCATTTATTCGAACTGTCTATACATCTGATGTAGAATTTTTCATTGAATTTTCAAGATATCGTACATTCAACAAAGTGGAATTTTTCTATGAATCCAGACTTTATGTCCATCTAATGCACACAATTTTCCATTGAATTTTCACAATATTGTATATTTAATGAATACGATTTTATCCTCGAATTCGGACTTTCTATACATCTAATGTATTGAATTTTTCATTGAATTTTCATGATATCGTACATCAACGATTTGGAATTTTTTTACAAATCTGGACTTTCTATACATCTAATGTACATAATTTTCCACTGAATTTTCCTGATATCATACATTGAGCAAATTCGATTTTTTCCATGAATTCGAACCTTCTGTACATGTAATGTACACATTTTTCCATTGAATTTTCTAGATATCATACATTCAACGAATTTGAAATTTTCCATGAATCCTAACTTTCTATACATCTAATGTACATAATTTTCTGCTGAATTTTCCTGATATTGTACATTTAGCGAATTTGAATTTTTAAACGAATCCGAACTTTTTGTACATCTAATGTACATAGCTTTCTATTGAAATTTCACGATATCCTACATTCAATGAAATTAATTTTTTCCACCAATCTGAACTTTTTGTACATCTGATGTACACAGTTTTCCATTAAATTTTAACAATATCATACATTCAACGAATTCAAAATTTTTTTTCACGAATCCGGACTTTTTGACATCTAATGTACATAATTTTCAATTGAATTTTCACTACATCGTAAGTTCAACGAATTTGAATATTCCTACGAATCCAGACTATTAGTCCATCCAATGTACATAATTTTCCATTGAATTTTTATGATATCATACATTCAATGAATTCGAATTTTTCCTCAAATATGGACTTTCTATACATCTAATGTACCAATTTTCAATTTAATTTTCACAATATCATACATTTAACGAATTCAATTTTTCCACGAATCTGGACTTTCTGTACGTCTAATGAACACAATTTTCCATTGAACTTTAACAATATTGTATATTTAATAAATTTGAATTTTCACGATATCGTACATTCAATGAATTCAAATTTTTCCATGAATCTAGAATTTTTGTACATATATTGTACTAAATTTTCCATTGAATTTTCATGATATCGTTCATTCAATGAATTCGAAATCTTTGACTTATTTGGACTTTCTACACATCTAATGTACATAATTTTTCTCTGAATTTTTATGATATCGTACATTTAATGAGTTTGATTTTTTCGGTGAATTCGGACTTTCTGTTCACCTAATCAAAACAATTTTACAATGAATTTTCAACGTATAGTACATTCAATGAAATTGAATTTTTCCACAAATCCAAACCATTTGCACATCTAATGTACACAAATTTCCATGGAATTTTGAAGAATTTGTACATTCAACGAATTCTAATTTTTTTGTGAATCTGTACTTTTAGTAAATCTAATGTACCAATTTTTTTATTGAATTTTCACGATATCGTACATTTAATGAATTCAAATTCTTCGACAAATTTTGGACTTTCTGTACATCTAATGTACATAATTTTGCATTGAATTTTCACGATATCATTCATTTAACAAATTTGAATTTTTCCACGTATTCGGACTATCTGTGCATCTAATATACTCAATTTTTCATTGAATTTTAATGATATCATACATTGAATGAATTTAATTTTTTTTACAAATCCAAACTTTTTTATATCTAATGTACAGTATTTTCCTTTGAATTTTCCCGATATCGTAGATTCAACGAATTTGAATTTTTCTATGATTCTATATTTCTATTCTTCTAATGTACATAATTTTCCATTGAATTTTTACGATACCGTATATTCAATGAATTCGAATTTTTCCAGAAATCTGAACTTTTTGTACATCTAACATGCACAATTTTCTATTGAATTTTCATGAAACCATACATTTATCAAATTCGAATTTTTACTTGTAGTCAGACCATCTGTACATCTAATGTACCCAATTTTCCATTGATTTTTCTCGATATTGTACATTCAATGAATTTGAATTTTCCATGAATCTAGACTTTCTGTACATCTAATTTACACAATTCCCCATTGAAATTTCATGATTTTTTTACATCCAATGAATTTGAATTTTTCAACGAATCGAAATTTTTGGTACAGCTAACGTACGCAGTTTTCTATTGAATTTTCATGATATCATGCGTTCAACGAATTCAATTTTTTATTTTACGAATCCGTACTTTCTATACATCTAACGTATAAAATTTTCCATTGAATTTTCATGATATTGCACATTCAATGAATTTGAATTTTTTTTATGAATCCGGATTTTCTGTCCATCTAATGTACACAATTTTCCATTGAAGATAGTGTACATAAAGAAACATGTGTATAAAGATAAAAAAGAAACAACACATGTAAAGGTAGGTGAAGAAAATGAACATACATCATCATCATATATAAGAAAATAAAGTACAATGTATGTCATAATAATAATGGTCACAAGACTGGTGTATAAGAGGCTAATGTAATAATAATAAAAAGTACATATAAACCTCACTACATCCCTAAAAAACAATATATACACTCCCCCTAACAAAAAAAATGTCCTATACTAACTCTCTCCCTAAGTACATGAGTACTCTTAAACCAAAACTACTCCCCCTTTTTGCCACGAATGACAAAGGGGAAGTCACTGAGAGGTCGTCATCTCGTCATCACTGAAAGAGCCAGCATCATCCTCATCATCCTTATCATCTACAGAAGGAGAGACTGCGGGACGCTCTAGAGAGCGTGAAGGAGCAAAGCCAGCCATGTGAGCTTGTTTGCGGGCAATGCGACTGACTCAGGTGTTCATCTAACACATCTCATCTGTGAGATAGTCAAGACGACCACCAAAGTCAGCCTTCATCCATTGAAGCTGCGCCATGATGGCCTCGAGGGTCACACCACCAGTTGCAGAGGTAGAAGGAGCCGAGGAAGAGGGTGGAACAACAAAAGCTGTAGGATCAGTCGTCTCCACTCGTGGCCGCTTTGGTCGAGCTAGGCCTCACTCCTCTAGACAAAACTAGTGCATATGGCACCAATGATGGTGAAGAGAGGAGAGAGAGGAATGGGAATAGAGAAGTGCTAAAGGATCCGTGTGATAGCTGAAGGAAAGATGAGCTTATCATGGGTAGCAGTGTCCTAATACACATCGATGATAGATGTGATGAAGTGAAAGGGAAAGTCTATAGAAAGACCCTCCATAAAAGACAAAAGAAAACGAGCACAAGGCTCGATGACGGAGTTATAGTGTGACAGAGGAGTAAGATCAAATGTCATCACCATGTTTAGAAAGCGAGGGCTTTTTACAAAGCCCGAGCAAGGGGTGTTTAGAGCACCAACCCAAAGAGAGAGTTTCTCATAGAAGTGAGAAAGGAGGTCGTCTCTAGACACGGTCCAGAGACACTGACAGCTTGGGTAGTTAGGATGCACTACCCTAGGGATGCGTAGTACCTCGGATATAAGATCCAGAGTAACTATGATATGTGTACCTTGGAATGTGGTAACAAACTGAGGCATAGAGGTGAATCTATCAAGGATTTGTTGAGAATCTGTTGACGGCTAAAGGATGGTCTTGATGGATCGAGGATCTGTCGAGAATATATCGAGCAGGCACAGAGCAAAAGAATTTGGCTCGATGGATCGAAGAAGCTATTGAGAATGTGTTAAGCAGGAACCCATAAATTTCAATGGATCGAGAAGCTGTAGAGATTCTATCGAGAAGAAACCCAAAAATCTCGATTGATCGAGAATCTGTTGAGCTTGAAGAAAAGGAGTTTCTCAAAGGATGAAAAACACATAAAGATGAATGCAACAAGCAAGCTACTCAACCAAAGATCCAAGCAACATATTAAGCTCTCAAAACTCATCTTAAACAAGATGCAAAGCATTCATAGATCTAATAACTCACACACACACACACTAAACAAGTCTAACCAATTTTATATTTCAAAAACAAGTTAAGAAATTTTAGTGAGCGTATATCAACACATGTATTCCTTCTGATGGCCAAATCATGTTGTACCTTCACATGTATCAAAAGTAGAAAAGAGTTTGCGTGTTGTGTGTGAAACATAGAAAGAGTGCATAAGTGTCTCATATTATGAAGATTTGAGATATGAGAAAATCAAAAACACTCACACACAATCATAACTGTTTGATGGGGACTATCACCTTCAAGATACATCCTATAACTCCCACATCTCCTAGAAACACACTTGCAACCATTTTAGAAGCATTTTGATTCTTTTTTCTTTTATTTTTTTTGCATATTTTTTTCATTTAAGCATAGCATGGATGGGCATATAAGAGAGAGAATAAATACCCATTTATGTAAGGCAAAACATCACAATTTTGCTATGCCGAAGCACACTATACATGATTGGTGGGCTTTACTAGTGAGATGGTTATTTATGCCTTTCTCTTAGGATTTTTTAGTCCTTCCCATCAAAAAGAGTGATATGAGTATGGGATATAAGAGACAATCTTAATCGTACTCATCACAAACACGAGCAACAAAGCTCACTTGCTTAGTTGTGTATTGAGATGCTCATCTAAGCTACAAGAGATACAAAGTTTAGAAAACTTTGGTTCAATGGCCATCTAGGGTACACAAGTACCAATATACACAAACATACACTATTTTTGTATATTTCTAATTTTTTAATTTTTATTTTTATTTTCATGAAAAATAAATAAAGCAAAACTGAAAATAACCAAAACAAAAACATAAAGAAACACACAAAGCATAAAACTAGATTGACTCAAAGACAAGGAAGAAAAACAAACAAGTAATGTGAAAACATAATGGGAAAGAGAGAAAAAGTGACAGAATCACTTTGAGCATTTTTCTTTCCAAACATTGGTTTTGGAGGAAGATCCTTTTCTAGAATTGAACCTTTGTTTCGGAGGTGAGGGGGAAGAATTGAAACTGTTCAAGCTTGAATGGAACATGAGGGTCTTGAGAAGATCTCCAAGAGGACTCAAAGATGGTGGAATCTAACCTTGACCACCAGATGATAACACACTATTGCTCTGTTGAGTGGCTAACCACTTATAGCAATTTGGACAAGTGTATCCCGAAGCTCCACAGTGGTGACAAAAATGCAGCTTTTTGGTTGAGAATTCTTATTTTTAGCCTTATTTCTCTTAGGGTTTCTAGTCTCTTTCTTCCCTATCTTAAGGGGCGCTCCTAGAATAGAATTGCCTTTGTCTAGATTGTTCTCACTAGCTATCTCAGTTTTAGTTTCATTTTTCTCAAGATTTTCATTATTAGCAGGTGAGACAAAAACAGTCTTACTAGAGGAGGCAGTATGAGAAAAGTTAGAGAGTTCATACCCTACACCGGTTCTATCAGAAGCTAATTTCTAGAGGTTCAGCATTTCATCAAGCTTTGCACTAAAGTCCTTTCCAACTGAGCTCGAACTTGGAACAATTATGCTTCAAGCTTCTTGGTTCTTTCAGCCAAGAAGTTGTTTTCGAACCTCAGTGCTCCAATGGTTTGATTTGCTTCATCAACCTTTGTGGATAGCTTCTCTCATTCCAGCTCCACTTTACTAAGCTTCTTAATAGACAGCCTATACCACTTCTCATGCCTTTCAGATACCTTGTATAACTTTGCATAGGCTGTATAGATGTCATCTTGTTCATCCATCTTCTCAAACTTGGATTCCACCAAGTCCTTTTCTTCATCCACTGCTTCTACGATCCCCTTAGTAGGATACATAGTGGTAGTGAAAACACTCACAATTTCCTTATCATCACTATCATCTGACTTAGTCTTAGGCTCGGTATCACTCAAGGTAGCAGCAAGAGCCTTGCTTTTCCCAATTGACTTGAGATATGTTGGACATTCTTGTTTCAGGTGTCCAAAGCCTTGACATCCAAAGCACTTTGGTTCGGAGGGAATAGTATATTGACTACCATCCTTAGCATCCTTCTTCTCTTTGTCTTGACTTTTGAATTGAGAAGAACTGGATTGCTTACGATCCTTGTCAAAACCATTCACATTAGCATTCTTCATGAACTTCTTGAACTACCTAGTGATGTAGGACTTCATCTTGGAATCTTCATCATCTAAAGACTCATCAATCTCATTACTTTTAGCCTTCAGTGCCATACACTTACTTTTGGTTCCTTTCCCAAGTCTAGTTAAACCCAATTCATAGGTTTGCAAGTTGCTAATTAGCTCCATCAAAGGAATGGTGTCAACATCCTTTGATTCTTTAATCGCTGTTATCTTGACATGAAATCTCTCAGGGAGAGATTTGAGCACCTTTCTCACAATCTTGGGCTTAGGAATATGATCACCAAGGTTGAATGTTGAGTTCACTATGTCCTTCAGCTTGGCATAGAACTCATCAAACGTCTCATCCTCCTCCATCTTTATCTCCTCAAAGCTAGTCGTGAGCCTTTAGAGCTTTGAATCCTTGACAGCCATAGTCCCTTTATAGGTTGTTTGGAGGATGGTCCATGCTTCCTTTGCAGTTTCAATTGAGGATATTTTCTTGAACTTCTTATTTGTTCACCGCACTGAATATGGCATTCAATGCTCTGCTATTGAAGTTTGCCGCTTTGATTTTGGTCTTATCCCAATCAGTCGGTGCTTCCTTTGGCTTCACCTAGCCAATTTCCATAGCTTGCTAGACCTTCTTATCTAAAGACTGCAAGAAATCTCTCATTCGTACTTTCTAGTATGCATAGTTAGTGCCATCAAATAAAGGAGGTATAATAAGAGACTGTCCTTTATCCATGACAAACAAGGGTCAATGGATCACACAACAAAGATTAAAACCTAATTAGAGTATGCCTACTCTGATACCACTTGTTGGGTTAAAATGAATTGACCCCTTGCAAATTAATTAATTACCCAGTTTAATTAATTAGTCAAATTACATGGAATAGCGTTGTAGCACAAACAAATCACCAAATTATATAAATGTAGTGGAAAATAAATTTAACACAGGTGATTTGTTTACAAATGGGAAAAACCACCGAGGCAAAACCCCACATGGTGATTTTAAGGTCACCACCCCAAGAATTCACTATTATCAATCATAAACAGTTACAAGTATAAGGAATCTTACCAAACCCTTTGGCCTATCCCTTAATACCAATCTACAGTTGAACCTTTACCCCAATACCTAATTGGACTTGTATTGTAGCGGCAATCTTTCTGTTCATGCACGAATCCCAGTACATGACTAACCAATTATGCACGGATCCTAGTACGTGACTAACTCCAGTAACTTGAAGAGGTTGTTAGCTGCAAAGTTCTTTAGTTCATTAACAATGAAGATCAGGAAACTCCTTGGTCACAAAACCCTTGGTGTAAAGGTGCAGTAGCTTCTTTAGTGAGTGGCCTAGTTCTTCAAAGAGCAACTAGGCCACTCTCTGCATGTGCATTAGGTCACTCAATGCATGGGCGACGACCTTTAAAATAAGCCTTATATATGTCTATGGTTGTGAGAAAAGAAACCCTATACAAATATTTCAACGTGGGCCGAAAATCAGCTTGTGTCGAGCTTCTGTCGAGCTTCAACATTAAATCTCGATAGAAAGTATTCTGTCGAGACTTCTGTCAAGCTTTAGTGAAAATCTCTTTCTTCACTTGTTTCTTGGTCAAATCTTCATGACTTTAACACTTGACTTGAACTTTTGTTTCTTGAAGTACTAAACTCATCCTAGATCTATCCAATTACAAATAAAGTGCGTTTTATAAAAGGATTAGCCAATTTACATAAAATATGTCCCTAACAAATTTGATTTGATTATTTATTTATTTTTATTTTTATTTTTACAAATACGGACTTTCTGTCCATCTAATGTACACAATTTTTCATTGAATTTTCACAATATCACATATTCAACAAATTCCAAATTTTCCTCGAATCCAAAATTTTGGTACATCTAATGTACACAGTTTTCCTTTGAATTTTAACAATATCATACATATAACAAATTTGAATTTTTCCACATGGTCGAACCATTAGTACATCTAATGTGCACAATTTTCTACAAAAGTTTCTTGATATTGTACATTCAACGAATTCAAATTTTTCCATGAATCCGAACTTTTGGTACATCTAATGCACACAATTTTGCATTGAAGTTTCCCGATTTTGTACATTTAGTGAATTCAAATTATTCCGTGAATCCTTGATTTCTGTGCATCTAATGTACACATTTTTCCATCGAATTTTCACGATATCGTAGATTTAACGAATTCAAATTTTTCGACGTATTCGCACTATCTTTCCATCTAATGTATACGATTTTTCGTTGAATTTTCACGATATCGTACATTCAACGAATACGAATTTTTCCTCAAATCCAGAATTTCAGTACATCTAATGTACATATGTTTCCATTGAATTTTCTCGATAGCATACATTCAACAAATTTAAATCTTTCCCCAAATCCGATATTTTTGTACATCTAATGTTCATAATTTTCCATTGATTTTCTCAATATCGTACATTGAACGAATTAGAATTTTCCCACAAATTTGGACCTTTTGTACATCTAATGCACACAATTTTGCATAGAATTTTCTCAGTATTTTACATTCAACGAATTCGAATTTTTCTATGAATCTGCAATTTTTGAACATCTAATGTACACAATTTTCCATTGAATTTTCACAATGTTGTCCATTCAACGAAATCTAATTTTTCCTCGAATCTGGAATTTCTGTACATCTAATGTGCTCAATTTTCCATTGAATTTTTACAATATCAAACATTCAACGAATTCTTTTTTTTTTTTTTTTTTGAATCTGTACTTTTTATAGATCTAACATACAAAATTTTCCATTGAATTTTCATGATATCACACATTCAACGAATTTGAATTTTTCTACGAATCCGGAATTTCTATCCATCTAATGTACACAATATTCCATTGAATTTTAATGATATCGTACATTCAACAAATTCCAATTTTTCCAAGAATCCAAAATTTTGGTACATCTAATGTATACAGTTTTCTATTGAATTTTCACAATATCAAACATATAACGAATTCGAATTTTTCCATGTGGTTGGACTATCTGCCCATCTAATGCTCTCAAGTTTTCATTGAATTTTAACGATATCGTACATTTGATGAATTCAATTTTTTTTACAGATCCAAACTTTTTGTACAGCCAATGTACAAAATTTTTAATTGTATTTTCACAATATCATACACCACTAAATTAGAATTTCTCTACGAATCCGAACTTTCTAGTGTAGACAAATTTCCACTGAATTTTCACGATATTGTACACTCAATGAATTTGAATTTTTCCACAAATCACCATCTGCACATTTAATGTACACAATTTTCCAATGAATTTTCATGATTTCATACATTCAACGAATTCGTATTTTTCCATGAATGTGGACTTTTGATACATCTAATGCACACAATTTTGCATTGAATTTTCACGATTTTGTACATTCAGCGAATTCGAATTTTTTCATGAATCCGTAATTTCTATACATCTAATGTACACATTTTTCCATTGAATTTTCACGATATCGTAGATTTAACGAATTCAAAATTTCCCACGAGGCTGAACTTTTGGTACATCTAATGCACACTATTTTGCATTGAATTTTCACGATTTCGTACATTCAATGAATTTGAATTATTCCACAAATTTGAACCATCTATACAACTAATGTACACAATTTTTCATTGAATTTTGATGAATTTGTTTATTCAACGAATTCCAATTTTTATAGGAATCCGTACTTTATGTACATATAATGTACAAAATTTTCCATGGAATTTTCATGATATCGTAGATTTAACGAATTCATAATTTTCCACGTATTTGGACTATCTGTCCATATAATGTACTCGATTTTTCATTAAATTTTAACAAAATTATACATTCAAGAAATTTATTTTTTTTCCTGGATCCGAACTTTCTATACATCTAATGTACAGATTTTTCATTGAATTTTCGAAATATCGTACATTCAACGAGTTTGAATTTTTCCAAGAATCTGAAATTTTTGTACATCTATTATACATTGTTTTCCATTGAATTTTCATGATATCGTACATTTGATGAATTCAAATTTTTCTACACAGTCGGACAATCTATCCATCTAATGTACTCAATTTCCCCGGGAATTTCAATGTTCATACATTCATCAAATTCTATTTTTTTCATGACTTCGGACTTCTATACATCTAATATACAGAATTTTCCATTGAACTTTCAAGATATCGTACATTCAACGAATTCGAATTTTTCCACGAATTTGGACCATCTATACATCTAAGGTTCACAATTTTCCATTGATTTTTCTCAATATCGTATATTCAATGAATTTGAATTTCCCACGAATCCAGACTTTTTGTACATCTAATGTACACAATTTTCCATTGAATTTTCCCAATTTTGTACATTTAACGAATTTGAATTTTTCCACGAATCTGGACTTTTGGAACATCTAATGCACATAATTTTACATTGAATTTTCACGATTTCGTACATTCAGCGAATTCGAATTATACCACGAATACTTGATTTCTATACATCTAATGTACATATTTTTCCATCTAATTTACAGAATATCGTAGATTTAACTAATGTATACAATTTTCCATTGAATTTTCATGATATTGTACATTCAATGAAATTGAATTTTTCTACGAATCCGAACTTTTTGTACATCTGAGGTACACCATATTCCATTGAATTTTCATGATATTGTACATTTAACGTATTCGTATTTTTCCTCGTAGTCGGACTATCTGTCCATATAATGTATACAATCTTCCATTGAATTTTCACTATTTGTACATTCAACGAATTCAATTTTTTCCTTAAATCTGGACCTTCTGTACATCTATTTTACACAATTTTCAATTGAATTTTCTCGACATTGTACTTTTAACGAATTTAAATTTTTCCATGAATCCAAACTTTTTTTACATTTAATGTTTACGATTTTCCATTGAATTTTCATGATATCGTACATTTAATGAATTCAAACTATTTTTCCATATAATGTACTTAATTTTGTATTGAATTTTGATGATTTTGTACATTCAACGAATTTGAATTTTTCCACAAATCCGTACATTTTGTACATCTAATGCACACAATATTCCATTTAATCTTCATGATATTGTACATTCAACGAATTTGAATTCTTCCACAAATTTGGATTTTCTATACATTAAATGTACAAAATTTCCCATTGAATTTTCACGATATCGTACATTTGACGAATTCAAAATTTTCCACATATTCGGAATATCTGTACATCTAATGTACTCTATTTTCCTTTGAATTTTGACAATTTTGTACATTCAACGAATTAGATTTCTTTCTGCAAATTTGGATTTTTGTTACATCAAATATAACACAATTTTGAATTGAATTTTCACGATGTCGTATATTTAACGAAGTGAAATTTTTCCACAAATATGAATCATCTATACATCTCATGTACACAATTTTCCATTGAATTTTGACGAATTCTTACATTCAACAAATTCAAAGTTTTCCACGAATTTGGACTTCTTGTACATCTAATGTACATAATTTTCCATTGAATTTTCATGATATCATACATTCAATGAATTCAAATTCTTCCACGAATTTGGACTTTCGGCATAAAGGGTAAAAAAGGTAGTTAATTTTTTTTTTTTTTTTGGCTACTCCCTAAACCCTACGAACCTGCTTTACCCCAAGAAATAGGATAGGGGAGCTCATTGAGATGCCAGTTCCTCGTGTTCACAAGGAAGTTCCCCATTCTATTGTCGTCAGAGTTTGAGGGGAATGAGATTAGCCTCACCTCCTCATGACGAGCATTCAAGTAAAAACTCGAGGTGGAACTATCTTGGCCGTTGTATATGTAATTGATGTCATGCTCAATAAAATTGACTATCAGAGTCTCGATTACACTGCTTACAACCCTAAATGGCCAAGGAAGGACTATTAGAGTCTCAACCTAAAAGGGTTAGACTAGGTCCAAGTCTCAACATCATAAGCCAAGGAACGAGGAGGTGCAGAATGAATCGAGTTGTTCACCAAGGTGATCTAAGAATCTATCTGCCGAAGAATATGTCAACAATATAACCGAGGAATGGAGCTTGACCTGGTATGTAAAGTTGTGATTTACAAATATGTTTTATGTTGGCTTTATTCCATGACAAAAAGTGTTGTAATTGCATTAATTTATTTCCTTGTATTTTGTAGGATTTTATCATATTGGGTTTAATATTAAGTTGGTGAAGAATCGAGCATGAAATGAAGAATCAGTGCAATTTCGTGACTAACTCGCGAGAAGCTCGTGAGAAGCTTACCCGCAAAAAGGGCACGTGAGAAGCACATACTGGAAGCTGAAGAGGCATGTCGGGCTGTCGATTTCGCGAGTGTCTCACGGGTAAGGCCTTCCCGTGAAATACTCACGAAAGGTTCTGCCTGGAGGTTTTCTAAGTGAGAGCAACAATTAGAAATCTACATTTTGATTGTTGCAAATAGATCTTCAAGCTTGTCATGAATGATTGGTCAATAGACTTGCTTGATCTTAATACATGCATAGACTTGTGCCTATATATCTTCTCACAATTTTTTTATTTTTATTTTTCAAAGAGCTCTACAAATGTCTATCTCAAAAAGAGATTTTGAGCTGAAAAAGTCTTCGCACATACTAGTATTTGACTAGGAAAAAGGGAAAGAAACTTGTATTAAAATGTATGGTGCCAAAGCCAAAGTCTCATGATTTTCAAAGTTCTTTCAAAATGTTTATGGCATCGCTTCTTAAAAGTTTGAGTTGTTTTTTTATCAAAAGTATGAAAAATGGAAGCCAAATGAAAAGCTTTCAATCAATCGTAATCACATTAGGGATTATATATGTTCATTTCTACAAGTGAGATAGGTCACTTGACTTCATACTAGTTATGTATGACTTGATTGAATTGATCATTAAAGTTTTATACTAGTCTATAGACTAGTTCACACTTGATACACATACAACACACAAGTCTAATGTTCAATGAATGCTTATTCCATTTGTGTGTTTGTACATGTTCAAATGTGATGTGTGTATGCTCAACCATATGTGGATCAAATCAAAAAGATTTTTGTTTTTTTCTTTGCTTTTGGAAGTGATTTGTATCACCCATGTTTTTTTTTTTTTTTTTTTTTTTTTTAAAAAAAAAAAGCTTTTCAAGTCAATTTTGTGTGAAAACATGTTTTCTGGGTGTTTTCATGAGTCGTTTAGTGAGTAAGCTCAGTTGCGAAGTTTGGACAAAAAGTTCCATAAGTGTTTCGTGACTATTTCGCAAGTAAAACTTACTCACAAGTTACCCGCGAAAATTCCTAGCTTCCCTCGAAAATTTCGAGATCAGCTTTTTAAAGGGTATTTCGTGGGACATTTGTTTTAAACTTCTCCCATCTTCTCCCAAACCCCTATTTTTATGTTTCTACATCAAAACCCAAATAAATTCAACTGTTTTTCATTCCATTAACATTTCTAAGGTAATCTTTAACTCTTTCATTGATTTTGATCCTTAGATTATGTTTTTGGGGGGTTTTATGTTCATAGTTGGAAATTTCTCAATGGGGGTAGGAAAACTTAATTTTTGTCAATCTTTTTGATTGGGTTTTGTTTTAAATGATGATTTGCTTTGGATGTTGGCCCCTTGTGGCAAAAATAACATGTATTTAGGCAAAATTTTCATATGTTCATGCATTGTTTAACATACATGTGTAGTGTGTGCACTTTAAGTGTTTGATAAAATGTCCAAATGACACTTTCTTGTTGTTTTGGATTCCGATGAGTACCAATTTTTGGGGATTACCATGATTATGCATGTTTATCATGTATTGATCATTGGTTGTGTGTTTTACACACTTTACCCCGTGAGTGCTTGCTCATGCATTGGTCATGCATCTCACATGCACACTAGATGCACCTTTGCAGTACACACTCTAACACTTGACATGTTTTGCATTCACTCATGCTAGTTAAGTATTTTTAGACCTTTTAGCACATATAACATGTTTTTGTGTCTATGTCATGCCTTGGTCTATACTTCGTTCCATCATCCTTAGCATGTCATGTTTACTTTATGCTTTTTAGACCTTTTAGCAAATATATCCTTGTTCATATCTTCTTTTCTTTCCCTCCTTCCTCTTGATCCATTTGTTTATTCATGACAAAAAGGAGGAAAGTATACTAGAGAGTATACCGGAGTGTATCGTCATTTCTATATGACTCATGCACATTCTTAGGAGGAGAAATTTTACCTTGTGCACATTCATAGGGGGAGAAAGCCATAGGGGAGATGCATATGCTAAGGGGGAGAAGACATCTTTTATGAGAAAACCTTATTTTGTCTTGTTTTACCTTATGCTTGTTTTCTCATTGTTTTATGGTGTTTTGAGTTATGTTTGGTATATATGCTTTGCTGCTCTCATCGCATCATGTTTATGTGTTGGACATGCATATATCCTTATGCCATTGTGCTTTATTGGTTGCATGTTCGGATGATCATTTGCTTTGCTATATGATCATTCTGGTCATTTCCATATGACTGTCATGTGTTTGATCAAGTTGCTCATATGTTTCATATCATGTTTACTTGATCGCATTTTACTTGTTACATTATACTTGTCCTTTCATTACTTGCTTTACTTTGAGGATCTAATGCATTTTGCGCAAGTATTTCAGGTTATAGGTATATGTTCGAAGTTCATTAAAGGTTTTAGATTTAGGTGTGAGTGAGTTTTGTCATTATTCCCAAACTCACGTTTAAGTCTAGAGTCTGTTTAGGGTGTTTTGTCACGGAATAACCAAAGGGTGAGATTGTAAAGTTGTGATTTACAACTATATTTTATGTTGGTTTTATTCCTTGACAAAAAGTGTTGTAATTGCATTAATTTATTTTCTTGTATTTTGTGAGATTTTATTATTTTGGGTTTAGTATTAAGTTGGTGAAGAATCGGGCATGAAATAAAGAATCAGTGCAATTTCGCGACTAGCTTGCAATAAGCTTGCGAGAAGCTTACTCGCGAAAAGGTCATGTGAGAGACACATGCTGGAAGCTAAAGAGTCATGCCAGGCTATTGATTTCGCAAGTGTCTCGCGAGTAAAGCCTTCCCGTGAAATACTCGCGAAACGATCTACCTAGAGGTTTTTTAAGTGTGACTTTCTTACCCTTCACCCATACTATATATACCATCATTATCCATAAAAGAATGAGAGGCCGTCCAGAAAGAAAAAACCTAGATAGGTTTTCTACAACACAACACACCCATCCTTAAGAGAGAGAGCTACTCTTCCTTAGTGATAAATCATTCTAGCCTCTTTTCCTTCCCTCTCCCATTGACATACCTTGAGAGGAGATTTGTATCCAAACGCAACCCACACCTTTTTAGAGTGTAGTGAGTGTTTTAGAGCTTGGGAAGCTTTGGGGATTAGCCAAAAGAAGTCGGTGAGACTTGGAGGATGCAATCAGTCATATTGTAGGATCCAGAAAGTTAGAGAAGACATGACTCCGAGAAGTTCGTTAGTAGCAGGAGCTTGGAGGGCTCAAGTATGTTGGGTAGACTACGCTTGGAGGGTCTTTTGTTATTTGTGTACTCCAACTTTATTCTCTAGTGGATCGATTTTGACTTGGAGGGTTGTGGAGAGATTTTTCACCGAGTTCTTTGGTTTCCTCTTCGATAACACATCTTGGTGTTATCTTGTGGTTTCATCTCTCTTCCTTTACTCTTGTGCTTTACTTTTATTGTTTATTGTTCATGTGTTTGCACTAGAATAGATTTGGTGATTGCGCTTCATTTACTCTTGTTCCGCACTTAGATAAGTTAGAGTAAAATCAATCTAGCTGTAATTTTAAAATTGGGGTCTAAACAAGCTCTTGTGTTTTTGCACAAATATGAGCTTTCATGGTATTATGTTTGAGGACACGAAAGAAATGACACAAAGCTTAAAACAATAGTCACCTCTGAATGACTTCATTAATGATGAATGATGAATGATCATCTGAATAGTGAGAAAACCTTAGAAATCTTCCTTCATGATCACAAAGTAGGGAGAGAGCTTTCTAATGGAACTAGTCCCCCTTGAAATGCAATAAGATAATGAACAATTGGTAAGGGAGAAACTAGGAGACCCCAATCAAGGGGATCCTAGTTTTTTTTTTTTTTGGAGAGAGAGAAAGGGAGAGTGAGAAAACCTTGTAATAGTTTAAGAAATTGTTGTACACCTCGACTAAAGCCATTTTTTAGTGAAATACTATCAACTAGTTCATCTTGATCCTCAATTTGTCAATTCAATCATCTCATTGTGGTTTACCTTCTAATTTTTTGCAAATTATTTGTGTTGATTAGATTCATTGGGTTTGTTCTTCATTCTTGGTGTTTTTGACCCTCACAACAATAGACTGAAATAGGCCCGTACTGAAACATTTCATTCCAACTGGCAAATTAAAACATGGCCCAAAGCGATATCCATAACATTGAGTATATTTGAAAATGGTGATAAAGAAAATCACAAACCCACTTTGGAAGACCATTTTGATAACTAAACTATTTGCGAAAGAATGTGAGAGTCAAAGAGGAGAAAATAAATCAATTGACTAGTGTAAGAGTTAGGGTTTGCAAAAGAAGGTAAAGTTACAATATTGGGCAATGGACACAAGGGCTTTCAGGTTACCAATCAAGGGAATTAATATCATACTGGTGGCTATTTCGATTTAGTTATGGAAATAAAATATTTTGGAATCAATTAATTTTTTTTTTTTTTTGAGAAACCCAGTATCGATTAATGTTGCTCAGTATAATTTGTTAAGAGTTGCAACTTAATATTCTAATCCTTATTCCAATATAGTAGTCCAATTATAAGAATAATAGACTACCATTGGTGTAAGAAAGCAAACCCTATAGTCCAAATGAAGTTGTATGGATCATGGATAAATGAATATCCAAATGTAGTGGTAGACCAAATTTTGCTTGAACTTTCTACTATAGTCCCTGTTTCTTATTATTCATTATCTTGATCATTTTTTGTTTCTTAAATTACGAAAAATATGTTGACATTAAAAAAAAAAAAAAAAAAAAAAAGGAAAAAAAAAAAAAAAACTTGAGGAAAAAACTTAGGTGACCAAGAGGTCCAGTAGAAAGTGTGAATTGAATAAAACAATAAAACCAATTTTTTTTGGAAAGATATATTCAGGGGAGTACAATTGTCTCATTTTCCTAGCTCATTGTTAACTGATTATATTTTATTTCAATTGTTATTGTTTGTGTTGCAGATGTCTTAGTTACTGTTTTGGAAAGCCTGCCAAATGATATCCTCACAGTGAAAGACGATAAAGCGATGAATCCTCTTTTCAATGCAGTATCAATAGGTTATCTTAAAGGTGTTGAAAGCTTACTAGGAAAAACTACAAAATGTTGTGTATATGAGAGAGATAAGCATGGCTATTATCCCATTCATATCGCATCCAAGAAAGTGATGGAAAAATGCATGTGCCCAGTAGAAAATTAACAGATCTACTTCATTCGCAATTGATAACATGCACTATGTAAATTTCAGAATTCAAGAACAAGAGAGTGTACCTTGGTGTGGTGAATTTCAAAACGAAGATTATAATCACTTGGGAAAACTTTTAATCTTTACTCCAATTCCACTAACGCCCAAGATGTGTGGTCTCTCAATCAGTTATATGAAATGTTCAAGGGAGAATTGGAGAGTGTCCAACACTCACATACACCATTTTTTTGCAAGTTGTTCTTCTTCTTTTTAAAATCTGTATGTTTCTCTCTTAATAACCGATTATCTAATTGGGCTAGCCTTTTGAGCCTTTCCAATTGGGCTCTAGTATGTGGCTTGGAGTGGGACCAAAAGGGACCAATAAGACACTAGCTCCAATGGGCCCTGGGCTTTTCTGTCAATTCTTGACAAGTCCAAAGTTACCATTAACTATATTTAATACCACTATATAAATATAGTTGCACTCTAGGTCTTATCTATAAATTATATCTCAAGACTTTATTGTACATGGAACCCCGTCATAAAATATTCATATTAATACAAAGTCATAAATGTAGACTGCCACTTTGTAGATTACTACATCTTAATCCTTGAGTACCCGGTTTAATCCTTTTAAGTTATACATCATATATTTATGAAATCTAATTTCATAAATATATACTTTAGTAATTTCTTACCAAAGTGGTTAGGCCTAACTCTCTTAATAACAAACCCATTAAACTTATCTCAAGGGAATATTTTGTATCTCCGTTAAGAGACTATGAATTCCATCTTGAGAATACATGTTCCATCAACACTAAATGTGGCTACCCAACATATTGAGGTTTTGACCATTACTTTAGATCTCACTCCTGATATATCAAAGCAATCTACACTTTATGATCAAGTCCATTATTCTCTCAGGATTAAGAGTTCATGTAAATATAATTTGTGAGATTTATTATTTATTTGACAGTCGTTAGGAGAATAATAAATCTCACAACGGTCCAATTCAATATGTCTTAACTCTTAAAATATATCAACATATCAACATATCAACTAGAGGTGTCCACTTCCATGATCAAGACAAATCATCGTAGTTGATATGTTATAGTCTTCGCAGATGAAATGCCCAATTTTATCACCGACTACGAACTAAAACTTTGAGTTTACAAAGAACTTGTGACTTATATCTTCTGTGGTTAAATCACATACTATGTATCTCATGGACTATATGATAATGTCCGAATATTCATGTTACCAGTATTTCAGATAATAATAAAACAAATTTATTAATCATAATATTAAGTCATACATAATGTCATACTTAATATCATACATAGCATCATACAATAGGATTTAAGGGCACTAATCCTAATAATCTCCCACTTGCCCTAAAGACTATTGTGCACTAATCCAACTCCCATTCCCTCCAAATGTAACTCGAAAGTCCTTTGGGGCAACGCTTTAGTAAATGGATCTGCTAGATTATTTGCACTTTCAATCTTTGCTACCACCACATTTCCACGAGCAACAATATCTCGAATGATGCGGTACTTCCTCTCAATGTGCTTTCCTTTCTTGTGATTCCTTGGATCTTTAGATTGTGTAACTGCTCCACTATTGTCACAAAACAATGTGATTGGAACTCATAACCTCCTTTTGCTTGGGTTGACATAGGACCACATACATCAAAATGCACTAGTTCCAGCAAATCTTGGGCTCTTCTACCTTTTGCATTAAAAGGTCGTTTGGTCATTTTGCCTTCCAAACAAGATTCACAAACTGGAAATTCATCAAAGTCCATGGGCTATAAGAGTCCATCTTTGATCAGTCTTTGAATCCTATTTGAATTAATATGACCCAAACGCAAGTGCCAAAGATATGCATCACTAGTAGAAGGAAAATTTCTTTTTAATGATTTCACATGAGAATTATTATCTAATTCAGAATTATATAATTCATGCTTATCAGGAGTTAAAATATAAAGACCATCCACAATATTGCCAAAACAGATAAACACTTTATCCTTCTTTATTACAACACTGTCTTTTAGGATAACATAATATCCATGTTTTCCTAAGTAAGTAGCAGAAATTAAATTCCTACGAACATTAGGTACATACAAACAGTCTTCCAATATTAAAACTCTAGACTCAAAACATAAATTATAAACACCAACAGCTACAACCAGAATCCTGCTCCCATCAGCCAAAGTAAGAAACAACTCCCCTTCTTTAAGCTTTCTGGTCTCTTGGAACCCTTGCAAGGAATTGCAGATATGATTAGTACAACCTGAATCGACACAACAGGAATCCGTGGGATTCTGTACCAAACATATTTCAAGAAGGAATGTATTATTCATACCCTTATTCTTGGCAGCCTTAAATATTGGACAATACCTCTTCCAATGTCCTTTCTCACCACAATGGAAACATTTTCCTTTAAGCTTCTTTCCTTTGTCAGCAACCCCTAAGGCAATTTGTTTACCCTCTTACTTGGTTAAGTCCTTCTTCTTCTTCTTCTTCTTACCCTTGCCTTTCGACTTAGGTTGAGAAGTAGAAGCTTCACCAAAATTGGCTTCAACATTGGAAGTATCAAGAATGCCTTTTGCTGCTACCAATTCATTCATTAATTTAGACAATGTATAATCTTTTTGTTCATATTATAATTAAGTTGAATTCCTTAAATGATTCTGGTAGTGACTGGAGTATCATATCCACTTGGGATTCTCCATCAATATCGGCACCTAAAACCTCCAATGTATTCAGATTAGAGATCATTGTAAGACAATGCTCTCTCACTGAACTACCTTCAACCATTTTGGTATTATAAATTTGTCTCATGGTTTCTTGCCTTGCAAAATGGCCTTGCTCACCAAACATCTCCTTCAAACTTAGCATAATGTCTGAAGCTAGTTCCACATCCTGCATTTGATGCTGTAGAACATTTGAAATAGATGCTAGGATGCAGCACTTGGCCATCTCATTAGATTTCTGCCAACAATCATATCGTTGTTTTTCCTCAAGAGGAGCATCTAATGAAGGAAAGCTAGGACATGGTTTAGTAAGCACATATTTGTGCTCTTCAGCAGTAAGAACAATGTACAAATTTCTTTTCCAATCAACATAGTTGGATCCAGTCAGTTTGTTTTGATTAAGAATAGTTACAAGTGGGCTAAATGATGCCATGTTCAAATCTGAAAACAATAAACATGATTATAATAAGTAAACTGAACATTATCAATTTAGCATATAAACATATAGTATGGAACCTTAATAAAACCATAATATAATATATGCAACGACAGCCCAATCCATGTCTATAATTCCTTGGTAGCAAGTTTATTATAAACCCATTAATTGATTGAGAACTATTCTCATTATTAGTGCTATCATGATAACTCTTATCGTACACTAATAATATGCCATTATACCTTCAGCCTCTAAGTAATAATGACATAGCTCCTTTGGGAGGTTAACATTACACTTAGTCTAGTGTATACTATTATCTAGAATCATGTGTAGCCACATTTCATCTCCCTTATAATGTTTAAACTTGTAGTACCATGGAACAAAACACCCTCCTTTGGGATCGCGAGGCATATACGCCAAGACGAGGTGCTTGTCCACACTACTTTAAACAGGTTAGTTCAATCTTGTAGTACTATGAAGCAAACACCCTCCTTTAGGATCGCAAGGCATATACGCCAAGACGAGGTGTTTACCCACACTACTATGAACTGATAATGGAGGCCGTGAGATCCTACCCTTGTATCTCTCTCCCACTAGATGTTTTAAAGGAAAGGTTTTTAATTATAAAACATGCATAATCTAATTACACATACCCTTGCTCTTTAAACATGTGAAAACACTTAGAAAAATTTTTGATTTTCCTTCTTTCGATCGATCGAATGTGCCCCTCGATCGATCGAAAAAATTAAAAATTTCAAACTCGACCACTTGACTTGTTCGATTGATACTCGACTGCCTCTCGGTCAATCGAAAAACAAATTCGATCGATTGAAACTCGTGAAACTCGAATTTCTAGAAATTTTCTAAGGCAGTTTTCTACAATTTTTCTTGAACAAACAACTAACATACGAACATGATAGTCAGAGAATGATATCAAAACTGAATTTCATTGATGCTATAGCCTTAAAGATCAATTTAACATACTTAAATTCAAATTTAAACAACATCATAACACCAATATTAGTTTTTTATCAAATCATAGTTTCAACAACCATGTAGAAAATTAAATGTGTAATCTTCTAACAACATGAAACTATAATTTCTAATTCCAAAATTCACAAAACATGTTATACAATTTGAAATTGAAGACCACTTTAATGCCATTTGACGGAAAAATACATGTGCGCAGCGGAAAATTAACGGATCTACTTCATTCGCAATTGATAACATGCACTATGTAAATTTCAGAATTCAAGAACAAGAGAGTGTACCTTGGTGTGGTGAATTTCAAAATGAAGATTATAATCACTTGGGAACACTTTTAATCTTCACTCCAATTCCACTAATGCCCAAGATGTGTGGTCTCTAAATCAGTTATATGAAATGTTCAAGGGAGAATTAGAGAGTGTCCAACACTCACATACACCAATATTTTGCAAGTTGTTCTTCTTCTTTTTAAAATCTATGTGTTTCTCTCTTAATAACTAATTATCTAATTGGGCTAGCCTTTTGGGCCTTTCCAATTGGGCTCTAGTATGTGGCTTGGAGTGGGACCAGAAGGGACCAATAAGACACTAGCTCCAATGGGCCTTGGGCTTTTCTGTCAACTCTTGATAAGTCCAATGTTACCAATAACTATATTTAATACGACTATATAAATATAGTTGCACTCTAGGTCTTATCTATAAATTATATCCCAAGACTTTATTGTACATGCAACCCCTTCATAAAATATTCGTAGTAATACAAAGTCATAAATGTAGATTGCCACTTTGTAGATTACTACATCTTAATCTTTGAATACCCGGTTTAATCCTTTTAAGTTATTCATCATATATTTATGAAATCCAATTTCATAAATATATACTTTAGTAATTTCTTACCAAAGTGGTTAGGCCTAACTCTCTGAATAACAAACCCATTAAACTTATCTCAAGGGAATATTTTGTATCTCTGTTAAGAGACTACGAATCCCATCTTGAGAATACATGTTCCATCAACACTAAATTTGGCTGCCCAAAATACTGAGGTTTTGACCGTTACTTTAAATCTCACTCCTGATATATCAAAGCAACCTACACTTTATGATCAGGTCCATTATTCTCTCAGGATTAAGAGTTCATATAAATATAAGTCGTGAGATTTATTATTCATTTGACAGTCGTTAGGAGAATAATAAATCTCACAGTGGTCTAATTCAATATTCCTTAACTCTGAAAACATATCAACATATCAATTAGAAGTGTCCACTTCCATGATCAAGACAAATCATCGTAGTTGATATGCTATAGTCTTCACATATGAAATGCCCAATTTCATCACCGACTACGAACTAAAATTCTGAGTTTACAAAGAACTTATGACTAATATTTTCTGTGACTAAATCACATAAATCACAAACTATGCATCCATGGACTATATGATAATGTCCGAATATTCATGTTACCATTAAGTCATACATAATGTCATACTTAATATCATACATAGCATCATACAATAGGATTTAAGGGCACTAATCCTAACAAAAAGGTCATATTAAGGCAGTTGAAAAGTTTATTCATATATATCCAGATATGATTGAGTTCCTCACTAAAGAGGATCAAAACATTTTGCACGTAGCTGCTATGAATGGGAAAGCCAAAATGGTAGCTTATATGCTAAAAATGCATGATCTTAAAGTTGAAATGCTTGTCAATAATGAAGACAAAAATGGAAACACCCCTTTACATTTGGCCACCACGAAAGGGCATCTTGACATTGTTAGCGTTTTGGCAAGGGACAAAAGAGTTCGTTTAAAGTCTTTGAATAAAGATGGCAAGAGAGCGCTAGACAATGCAATGAAATACAGTGGGGAGAGTCCCTCAATTAAAGAGGAATGTGAACAATATTGAAAGGTTGACACTATTAAAAATCCTCTATTAATTGACTTTAATTAATATATTGAAATTCTACCATTATATTACAAGTTAAATTGATCTATAATCATCTTAATATTTTGTGTGCAGTATCATTTTTAATTATTGTTTTAAAATACTCTCCTTAACATGGAGCTCTCTCTCTCGTGTGAAACGAGTGTCTCCCTCCCTTGTCCTAGGTTTAAGGGTTTTGCTTTTTCTTTTCATTATTTCTGGTTTTTGATGCTATGGTTGATGAGGTTGTTGATGGATTGGGTAATATGAAGCTGACATCTGATGAAGAGGAGGTTATTCCCATATCTGATGAAGGCAAATTGGCGGCTTTGGAGAGTTGTCGTTTGAGTCTTATTGGGAAGTTCTTAACTTGTAAACCATTTAACAAAAGAGCAGCGAAGAATACGCGGAGAAGGGCATGGGGATTGGAGAATAGTTTGCAGATCATTGAGGTAGGTCTGAGTCTTTTCCAATTCAAGTTTCAATCGGAGTTTGATTTGGCTCAGATTCTACAAGATGGCCCATGGTCTTTTGATAATCAGTTGTTGTTGCTTCAAAGGTGGCAAAAAGAGATGACTATCTGTAACATAAAACTAGAGCATGCTTCTCCTTGGATTCAAATTTAGGGTGCACCGTTTGATATGGTTTCGCCTTAAGTAGCAAAGGAAGTTGGTAGTTAACTTGGCATTGTTGAGGAAGTAGAATGGAAGTGAAAGCAAGATGATCCTAATTTTTTTATGCGAGTCAAAGTTGCATTACCGATTGGGAAGCCCCTACAAAGAGGAAGTTTTATTGCTGGGTTGGATGGTATTCGTACTTGGGTGTCTTTTAAGTATGAACGTTTACCTTTGTTTCGCCATTACTGTGGTATGTTAGGTCACAATGTGAAGCACTATGCATCACACTTTGTTATTATTCAGAATGGGGGTGAGGTTGATTATCAATATGGGGACTCTTTACGTGCTATGGGAGGGCGTCCACAATATTTCTCACCAAGAAGTGCAAGTGACAGTGATAGTGCCACAAGGGAGCAAGTGTTAGGGGAGTCTACAAGCATAGGTCACAATGTGAAGCACTATACATCACACTTTATTATTATTCAGAATGGGGGTGAGGTTGATTATCAATATGGGGATGCTTTACGTGCTATGGGAGGGCGTCCACAATCTTTCTCACCAAGAAATGCAAGTGACAGTGCTGGTGCTACAAGGGAGCAAGTGTTAGGGGAGTCTATAAGCAACAGTCCGATGGTGGAGGCATCATCGGTGGCGGGGTTAGAGAACACAAACCCTAGCAAGCCAATTGAGATTAATTCCAATATTTTAGGAGACGTGCCTATTTTTCAGGAAGTTGATAACATGGATAGGGAAAGAAGGGATTACGTACAGGATGAAAACTCTATTAGGATGGAACAAGTTTTGGCCTTTCAGGATGATGATGTCGAGCAGCCACTTGGATTGGAAATAAATGAGGTGGCAACGGGTAAGCCTATTGATGTAGTGATCGGGTCTGATTGTAGCAGATTGAATCAAGAAGAGGGTCAGGCTGTGGCTAACAATCTAAAGCCTAAATCCACTTGGACTAGGATTAACCGAATGGACTTCGGGCTTGGAGGGCTGTCTAAGGCTTTAATGTTACCAACCCATGGGAAAAGAAGTAATGATTCAAATTTGGAGGAAGGGTAGTGTGAGGTTATTGAAACTAGGGAAGCTAAACATGGAAGTGTAAGGAGTAGGGATGATCTTGACAATATTATATTGGCGGGGGTGGAAAGCCACCCTTGCCAGGAGCAATGAGGATCCTAAGTTGGAACCGCCAAGGGCTTGGGAACCCTTGGACAGGTCGTAGCCTTCACAAATTAGTGAGGGAACAAGCTCTCACTGTGTGTTTTCTTATGGAGACACGTTTGGATACGGAGGGTTTTAATAATCTGTATGATAATTTACCATTTCAGAATAAAATCATTGTTAAACATTCGGATGTTGGTGGAGGGTTAGCTTTTTTATGGAGGGATGATATAAAGCTAGAAGTAGTTAATTATACTACAAATCATGTTTTAGCTAGGGTAACAGAAGAAGATGGTTTTGTGTGGTTCATGACAGGTTTTTATGGTTGGCTGGAGACACAACAAAAATTTAAGTCTTGGAAGCTATTGGAACATTTGAAGACTTATGTGGAGGGTCCATGGTCATGTTTTGGAGATTTTAATGCTATTCTCCATTCCTCGGGAAAGCAAAGCAGAAGGCAGCCCCATTTAGGGAGGCATTTGAAAGTTGTCAATTGGAAGATCTAGGTTACAAAGGCTACCCGTTTACTTGGACTAACAAGAGACCTGGTGATGCAAATACAAAGTTGAGACTTGATAGAGATGTTGCAACAAAGGGGTGGATAGATAATTTTCCGATCAGTACTTTGGTGCATATTCTTCCTCATGCTTCGAACCATATCCCTATTACTATCCAGGTTCAAAAGTTTAGGAAGAAACATAGAAGAGCTAATCGGGGTTTCAAGTTTGAGGAGAGTTGGCTTTTATGGGATGATTGTGAGGCACGGATTCAGCAAGCTTGGAGCTTGCCAGGTAGTGGGGAGGCGGGTCTAGCACCTGTGCATGCAAAAATAAGGGCTTGTGGGGATGATTTGAAGGTGTGGGGAGACACAAGGACTAAACCCTAGGAAGAAGAGATTAAATTCCTTCAAAACCAACTAGATAAAATTAATAGAGCTGACACTACTGATGAAAGTAAGGTGGAATATTTAGAGATTAGTAAAAAGTTGGATGATCTTTTGCTAAAATAGGAGATTTATTGGGCACAATAGTCTAGGGTTGCATGGTTGAAACAAGGGAATAGAAACACTAAAATTTTCCATTCAAAAGCATCACAAAGGCGAAGACGGAATCATATTAAGGGTATCATGAATTCACAATAGCATTGGGTGGAGGATGTAGCCAGGGTAGCAATTGATTATTTTGACAATCTATTTTGTGCAGGTTCATGTAATCAAATGGAGGAATGCTTAAGCACAGTCTCGGCCAAAGTAAGTCTAGCCATGTGGGATATGTTGTCTAAGGATTATTGCTGATGAAATCAAGGAAGCTGTATTTCAGATGGGACCAACAAAGGCACCTGGACCTGATGGTATGAATGCCTTATTTTATCAAAAATTCTAGCATAAAGTGGATAATGATGTTGTGAATGTTGTGTTAGATTTTTTGAATGATGGAGTCATGTTACCTGATTTAAATCATACCACGATTGTGCTCATCCCTAAAGTGAAGAATCTAGAGAAAATGTCATAATACAGACCAATCAGCCTTTGTAATGTTGTTTATAAGATAATTTCTAAAGTTCTTGCAAATAGGTTGAAAGAAGTGCTCCTTGATATTATTTCCCCCACCCAGAGTGCATTTGTGCCAGGTAGACCTATTACAGATAATGTTATTGTGGCATATGAGGTTTTGCATTCTATGCATGCTAGGAAGAAGAGCAAGACAGGTTCTTTGACTTTGAAGCTAGATGTCAATAAAGCTTATGATTGAGTAGAATGGCTGTTTTTACAGGGAATAATGCAAAAGTTAGGTTTTCCAAAAAAGTGGATTGAGAGAGTGATGACTTGTGTCACCACAACATCATTCTCAATTCTACTCAGTGGAAAACCTTATGGGAATGTGCTTCCTATTGGAAAATCTGGTTTTGTATCTCATACAAAACACATAGCAGAAGCAACAAATATGGATCTATTTCATTCATGATTGATAACATGCACTATGAAAATTTTAGAATTTAAGAACAAGATAGCATATCTTGGTTGGGTGAAATTCAAAACAAAAGATTAGAAGTACTTAGGAACACTTTTAATCTTCACTCCAATTCCACTTTACGCCCAAGAAGTGTGGTCTCTCAATCAGTTTCTAAGGGAGAATAATCGAGTGGCTTCACTCACACATACACACCATTTCACAATGATTTCTCTCTTTAAAATAAAATTCTGTATGTTTCTCCCTTTATAACTAACTGATTATCTAATTGGGCTGGCCTATCAGGCCTTTCCAATTGGGCTTTAGTGTGTGGCTTGGAGTGGGACCAAAAGGGACCAATAAGACATGCAAAGTCAAAGTTACCATTAATTATATTTAATACCACTATATAAATATAATTGCACTCTAGGCCTTATTAACAAATTATATCCCAAGACTTTATTATACATGCAACCCCTTCATAAAATATTCGTAGTAATACAAAGTCATGAATGTAGACTGTCACTTTGAAGATTACTACATCTTAATCCTTGAGTATCCGGTTTAATTCTTTAAGTTATTCATCATGTATTTATGAAATCCAATTTCATAAATATATACTTTTGTAATTTCTTACTAAAGTGGTTAGGCCTAACTCTCTGAATAACTGAATACATGAAACTTATCTTAAGGGAATATTTTATATCTCCGTTAAAAGACTATGAATTCCATCTTGAGAATATATGTTCCATCAACACTAAATGTGGCTGCCCAACATACTGAGGTTTTAACCGTTACTTTAGATCTCACTCCTAATATATCAAAACAACCTACACTCTATGATCGGGTTCACTATTCTCTCAGGATTAAGAGTTCATACAAATAGAAGTCGTGAGATTTATTATTCATTTGATAGTTGTTAGGAGAATAATAAATCTCACAACAGTCCAATTCAATATGTCTTAACTCTTAAAACATATCAACATATCAATTAAAAGTCTCCACTTCCATGATCAAGATAAATCATCTTAGTTGATATGTTATAGTCTTTGCAGATGAAATACCCAATTTCATCACCGACTATGAACTAAAATTTTGAGTTTACAAAGAACTTGTGATCTATATTTTCTATGACTAAATCACATAAATCACATACTATGCAGCTCATGGACTATATGATAATGTCCGAATATTCATGTTACCATTATTTTATATATTAATAAAGAAACTTTATTAATCACAACATTAAGTCATACATAATAACATACATAGCATCTTACAATTGGATTTAAGGGCACTAATCCTAACACTTCCATCTAGGGAAATCCATCAGGGAGACCCTCTTTCCCCATACTTGTTTCTATTGTATGCAGAGGGATTCACATCTTTATTGGCAAAAGCTGAGAATGATGGCAAAATTCATGGAGCTTCTATTTGCAGAGGGGCTTCGAAAGTTTCTAACTTATTGTTTGTAGATGACTCCCTTTTGTTATGCAGGGAAACACAAAATGAGGTGGAGGTAATTTTTGAGGTGCTTCGGACCTATGCTAATGCTTTGGGACAATGCATAAACTTGGAGAAGTCTTCAGTCTTTTTTTGCAGTAACACTTCAGCTAGTCAGAATTAAGACATTCTGAGGGTTTTGGGAGTTCAGGAGGTAAACTAATTTGATTCATATTTGGGGCTGCCTACCTCAGTAGGGAGAACTAAATATCATACGTTCTCATATTTGAAGGATAGGATATGGAAAAAATTGTAGGGCTGGAAAGGGAAGATGTTGTCTAGGGCGGGTAAGGAAATACTTATTAAAGCAATTCCTCAGTCTATTCCTACTAACACCATGAGTGTATTTCAACTCCCTTTGAAGTTATGTGATGAACTAGATGCAATGTGTGCTAAATTTTGGTGGGGGCAAGTGGGGAATGAGCGGAAAATTCATTGGCAAAGGTGGGAAAAATTAACAAGATCAAAGAAGGATGGAGGAATGGGTTTTAGGGATCTAAGGGCATTTAATTTACCTATGTTAGCTAAACAAGGGTGGAGATTGCTGCATGATAATAATTCTCTAGTATATCAATGCCTTAAAGCTAGATATTTTCCTAGAACTCATTTATTTGATGCCAAGGAGTCCCCAAATTGTTCCTTTGTTTGGAAGAGTATTATGGCTGCTTTTCCTATCTTGAAGTTGGGATGTTGTTGGAGAGTTGGGAATGGCCTTTCCATTCGGATTTTAGGGGATAAATGGATACCAAATTGTCCAACACTTTGTATCTAGTCAAGGATGAGCTTCAAGAGGTGACTGTTGCTAAATTAATTGATCAAGATTTGCATGCATGGAGGTCTGAATTTATCATGGACATGTTTGAGCAAGATGATACCGAAGCCATTTGTAGAATCCAACTAAGCCGAAGAGAAGTGGAAGATACCATAATCTAGTTGCATCATAAAAAGGGGTTGTTTACAATCAAGTCCGCATAAAAGGTGGTGAGGGAAGTATTGCAGGGAGGAAATATAACTGAGAGTTTAAGGGGTTGTGTTGGGAGATGAGTTTGGGCTACACTATGGAAGCTTTGGATGAAGAGCTTGCAATGATATTTTGCCAACAAAGCTGAATCTGTCAAAGCAAAGAATAATTGATGATGTGATGTGTCCAATATGTATGAGATTTCAGGAATCAGCTATCCATGCTCTTTGGGAATGTGAGGCGGCTAAGGATGTGTGGTCTGGCAGCTTGAAAATTCTGCAGAAAGGGGTCTCAGGCTTGGCTGATATGATTCAGTTAATGAATACTTGCTGGATCAAGTTGAGTTACAAGACATGGAGGTTGTGTTAGTCCAAGCATGGCTGATTTGGAATCAAAGAAACCAGGTTGTACATGGAGGTAAGTTCCATGATCTAGGGTGGTTGATTAATCATGCAAGAGAGATGTTAGAGGAGTATCAGATTGCACAAGAATAGATGGGACCTGAACATGTGATGCAGACTACTTGGGATACCTAGCAGCCTCCTCTATAGTCGGTATTCAAGCTTAATTTTGATGCAGCGGTGTTCTCAAGCGCCTCAATAGATCTGGCTATGGTGCAGTCATACGAAATGAGAAAGGAGAGGTTATGGTAGCCATGGTAGCCAAGGGATCTGAGGCATTTTGCAGCGAGGAGGAACTATTTGCATGTAGAAAAGCCATTGAGTTTGTCGTGGATGCGGGCTTCTCTAAATTAGTCATTGAAGGGGATAACAGCTCTGCCATGAAAGCTTCGACTCTGAAGGATGATCAGTCAATGCTTGGGAATGTGATCGGGGATATTCAACACTTGCTTAAAAATTTACAATGGGTAAGGATTGATTGTATTAGGAGAGGGGGGAATCGAGTAGCTCATGTATTAGCCCAATTTGCTAGGAATATTATTGAGGATATGTATTGGATGGAAGATGTTCCTCCAATAGTTAGGAAAGCTCTATACCAAGATGCTAATTTTTTTGATTAATTGAATGACATGCTTCTGTTTCAAAAAAAAATATATATATATTTTTTGTGTGTAGTATGGATAGTCTATTGTAAACTACATGCTTATGTGCATTAGAGAGACATTAAAAAAAAATATTTATTGAAATCTTCTCGTTTACCATGCAGCAATTGACTTGGGAAGTCTTGAGATATGTTAGTGGCCCAAGGGCTCCTCCTCAACCCATTAGTGGGGAGAACCCACATAGTTCGAAGGTTGGAAAGTCATTAAACACAAACAAATACATAGAAAGGATTGGCACTCTCTTGCTAGGTGCAACCCATGTGGCCACTGTAACTTTTGCTGCGGCTTTCAACTTGCTTGGTGGCTACAACGCCTATGCCTTATGCTCGGTTGCACTGACATGCCATTTTTGGCGAAGTACTGGTGTTCGACATGAGAACCGGTAAGATTCGTTGGGCTTCGGTGTTCGAGCAGTGTCTTTTTTTTTTATTTTTTCGACATGGCACCGACATGCCAGCAGTGAAAAAAAAAATTCACAGATTTTGACAGATGGACTTACCAATACCATTGATTTTGTGATATACCCTAAAACAAAAAAGCAAGCTTAGAGTCTGAGAAGTCTAAAAGTTGAAACCCACATTTCAAGTTATCAAGCTTCCTTCTGATCTCTGCCCGCTGCCCTGTGTCCCTCGCCGGAGCTAGATCGGGCCGATCGGTGAATTAGCCAGCTCCTTAGACGTCAACGTTGTGCCCTGTCCCTTCCGATCTCTCTCTCTCTCTCTCTCTCTCTCTCTAATCCCGCTCTCACTGTCACTGTGTTATACTGTTTATTATGATTTTTTAAAATTCTTTTTATTTCTTTAGTCAGCCTTTTGTTTTTCCATATAAATTATAATGTTTATTATGAATTTAGTGATTTTTTTTTTTTGGTGTGTACTCTAAACATTTTATGTGTATTATTGTACTACTTTGGGTGTTAGTTTACTTATTTGTAGTTCTTACGTAATTTAAATTCAAGACATAAACGTATTTTTTGTCTAAAAATATTAAAAAAATATGCCTAAATATAAAGTTTAATTAATTATTTAATTGCCATACTTACACCATGTTGTACCCTTATTTTTCAAAAATTACCGTACCCCCGTATTCGTACCTGTGTCCGTGTTGGTGCAACTTAGGCCTCGCGGCAACTTTCCTGGAAAAGCACATGTTCCACGTATTTGTAATTAGCAACACCATAGCTATTTATAGGGCCATTACTGTTGCTGCTCTTATTTGGGCCCATTTAGGTGATCATGACCTGGTCATTGCTGCCTTTAAGTTCACTGTGCCAATATTGGGACTAGCTCTAACAATGGTCACCGTAGCATTCATGGCAGGTAATTATCTAGTATTGAGAGACCTCAATTGGCTTGCCTATTTAGTTTTGATCATTGGCTCTTTTTTCCTCTTCATTGTCTGGATAATATTTCTTCCACTTTTGTTTATTGATGATGCCAAAAAAACCACCAGTAAGCTACATGGTTCTCACATACTCGAAACAACACCTACACAACACGAAAAGATAAGACCTTACAGAGAGCACTAGTGTGGTGTCGGCCAAATACTCTTCGAAGGTCAAGTTAGAACTTCTCACAACTTTAGCGTGCTAGAGCGGTCAAATATGTGTACCTTGGCTAGTGAGGGTATTGGGGATTTTATAGTAGTAGAAGGTTGACATCTCTTTCTTGCTGCAGAAGTCTTTTCCTTATAGGAGTCTCTTTGGGCGTATTTGGCGGAATACTTTCCTTATAGGAATCCTTTTAAGTGGCGCCAGACGTGGAGGGCAAGACATTTCCTTATATATGCAATCGTGGGCAACAAGCAAACCTGTAACAGGGTCGTCGGCTTATCCCGATTCCTTCAGCCTTACTGGCGTCAGCTTATTGATGGTGTCAGCCTTCAGGTGTGTCTTGCGAACTCCCTATAGTGCCTCTATCAAAACTCCGTTCGTTGACTTCTACCAACGGAAGCTGACGGTTTTATATATAATCGTCAGCTTATGCCTGACAGTGTTATCTAAAACCATTAGCTTATGCCTTATATGAATAAGCACTATTTTTTATCCATATCAGCTGCCCCCTACTCCATATCCTTGTCGTTTTAAACTTACAGGTTGTGGAGTTAAGTTTTTATTGGTTAACAATCTTTTGGTCCAGGAGAGCGGGAAAATCATTTATGGGCAATTCCTTGAGCCGCCAGACATTTAATGCTTCGGACACGTGGCGTGCTCTTGTTGGCTTCGTTTCTAGACAAGGGCATCACTTCGTCTCCCGCACATTTTTCCTCCTATATATAACGTGCATCCTTCTCCTCATTCCTTTATTTCAACCTTGCTGATCCTTGGGAGTGAGAGATCGTCACCTTCGCTTTCATCAACTTTGTTGATTTGTCATTTGTTGCTAACACTGTCACTTTTAAAGCCATTCCTTCCTCCAAGGTCATTTATATGTAAGTTCTTTTTTCTTCTTTCTTTGCATTTTTTCTCTCACTAAACAATTTTTAGTGAGGACATCAATTTAGGTAATTAGAATGGATACGTCACTTGTAGGTAGTCAGATGTCAAGTGACGCGTCGAGTGAACAATCGTCAATCCACGATGGAGCAGGCTATGATGAAGTTTTTGGTTCAAGTCAAGAGTCCGATGACTTTTTTGGGTCATCAGAAAGGGAAACGTCAGCCCAATCTCCTAGCGATGATGTAGAAGATTACGTTGAGGGAGTAAAGGAGGAAGTAGTAGGTGAGGATGAAGGGGTGGGAGAGAGTGACGGAGATGAGGATGAGGGTGATAAGGAGTCCTATGAAGAGGCTTCAGTAAGTCCCAGAGGAAACCGTTCCTTCATCCTTCCCGAGGATTGGGTTATCAACAAATTTTTGCCGAAAATGAGTGACAGGGTTTTCAAGGAATTACGTAACCGTTTCCAAATCCCAGACCACATCTCAATCTGTCTCCCTAGGAAAAAAGAAAAGTTCTATACAGGGATAACCTCAGACGTCGGCATGTATGACGCCGTGCTTGCTACTGGATTAAGGCTACCACTAACGGCTTTGCACTATAAGCTAGTTGACCTCATGGGGTTATCCATCAGCTAGATTTCCCCCAATGCTTGGAGGAATTTTATTGGAGCGGAGGTTTTGTGGGGTCGTCTGAGCGGTGGGAACCGTCAGCTTTCCTTAAACGATTTCTTCTACTGCTACAAAACTAGTCAGATCGTTTCATCTAAAGGAACTTATCATTTTTCCATTCGAGAGAAGGACTTAAGACCTGTATCTGACATGCCAGATTCCATCAAGAGTTGGAAAAGTAGATACTTTTTCATTGAGGGGTCTAATTGGGTATGCCACTCAGAAGAGTGGGTTACCATGCCTCATGGTTTTGAAAATACTTGGGCAATAGCTAAAGCCTCAGGTTTTAACACCGATAGATTTTGTTTTTCTTTTAACACCATCATCTTTTAGCTTTTTATTGCTCTATTTATTGTGTTCTAATGTCGTCATTTTGTCTCTCTTTTCCAGCCTGCCCCCGTCCACTTATAACTGACAAGCAGGAGGCATTCATCTGTCGGGTTCTTGAAATCCCATTTGAGCAATGAAAGTGTAGGGACTTGATTACCCTTGACACTATTCACTTGTATAGCGGGGGTCCAGAGCTGTCGGCTGAAGCTCGTAGGTTGGACGAATTTTCTTAGCGGCGTAAGTAGATTCTTTATCGCCTCCGTCAGTTTACTCATTTTGCCTGCCTTACTAATGTTAGTTATTTTATGTAGAGATGGAAGCTGCTAAATAAAGGGTGAGGGCTGCCGCAGCCAGCAAAAAGGAGGAGGAGAGGAAGGCGAAGGAAACAAAGGGGGTATCCTCGTCAGCCCCTAAGACCATCTCTAAGGTCTTAAAAAAGAAGCCTAACGGGAAGGACGACCGTCCATCCAAGAAGGTTGCCGTCACTCTAGAGGATGTACCTACTAAGAAGTCACCCCTCAAGTCAAGCCAGGGTGCAGGCAAGGGAGTGATGACTTCCTCCAATCCCGTCATCGAGGGACCTCGTTGCCTTTTGACCCACAAGGACTATGTTGTCGAGGAAGTGAAGTCCTTCATAAAGCCGACCGACATAGGGCTCTGCGAACAATTAGGGATGGAGGACTTAGGAGTGTCAGCTATTTTTGAACTTGCTAGGGTATGCTTGCTTCCTTAGGTTAAATTGGTTCCGTTTCTTTCTGGTTCATTAACTGACGCTTGTATCTTTTTCAGGCCTTGGTGCATGTTAAGGCCCTTTAGGACCGTTGTGTTGCCAAGGAGGGGGTCGTCAGTCGAGTTAGGAAGCATAATACAAACTTATTGAAGGAGAAGTAGCAATATAAGGATACCCTCTGCACTCTAAACAGTGAGCTGAAGGAGACAAAGGGGAAGTTGGAGGAGGCAGGTAGTCAGAAGGAGATGCTGCAGAAAGAGCTGTCATCTTTGCGAGAGTAGTTGGAGAAGGTGGGGGCCGACGCCATTATGGAATTCAAGGCGTCGCAATCATTCATTGACTCTTATGCTGAATACTATGGAACTGGGTTTGATGGCCTATCTAGGATCACAATGGCTAAACCTGAACCGATGACGCCTGTTGGTGACGTCATTGTTGATGAAGGTGACGACTCCCCAGGATCTAATCTTCCTCCCAAGGATGATGGCACCGTCGTTCTAGCCCAACCTACTACCAATCCTCCTCGTATTTCTGCTTACAACCCTTTAGTTATGCCTATGGATGTTGAAAACCCTCAGTCTCAGAAAGATGACAGGAACCTTGTTGATGCTCTTGCTACTTGATTTTGCTTTATGTGTATTTCATTTATTTTGCAAACAATTTTTAAGTGCCCTTTTGCTTTTGGGCTTTTATTTGTAAACAGTTTATCTTGTTATATGGCATGTTACTTCCGTTGTTTTCTGCCTTTTACTTGTTGATGCGTTGTGTGTTGGATGCCTAGAACGAATTCGTTGGCTTGCAATCCCGTTTGTCCTAGGAAACCCGTTAACTTTAAGGATGGACTTGTTTATTTTTTTTTTAAAAAAAATTTGTCAACATAGGCTCGCCCATCTTATGAGCAATCAACTTATGTTCTTTTTAAGCTCGTCTATCTTATCCCTTGAGTTTGATAAGCTCGTCGTTTTCATGAGCTTTACCTCTGGGCATTTGATTATGTTGCTGACCTTATGACCTCGTCCACTTTATGGACTTGATGAACACGCCATTTTTTATAGGCCCGTCAGCTTTATAGCTTCTTCCATGTTATGGTCTTGACGTATTCGTTATTTTTTATAAGCCCGTTGGCTTTAGAGCTTCGTCCATGTTATGGACTTAATGACCTTGTCATTTTTTATAAGCCCGTCGACTTTATAGCTTCGTCCATGTTATGGACTTAATGACCTTGTCATTTTTCATAATCTCATCCATTTGATGAGATCGTCGGCTTTTGTGAACTTCAAATCGTACTTTTGTGAACTTAGTCGTCCACCTTTGTGAACTTAAAGTCATCCACTTTTTGCGGACTTAGGGTCGTTCACTTTTTGTGAACTATAGATTTGTAAATAGAAACTTCAACCATTTTTGAATAAACTCCTCTTATTGCCATGCATTCGTAGAAAAAGGTAGTTCTAAAAGAAAAAATCCTGCCCTTTGGGCTTAAAAGGAAAAAAGGTATTGTTGCAAAAACTAAAGTAAATGATAAAACTGAGTAGTATAACTAAAATTTGCTACGGCGAACTATAAATAAAAAGGGGGGCGTCGTTCTCCACGTTGTCTTCTTTATTGGTAGTACTTCCGTAAGTGCTCGGTGTTCCATGGACGTGGCAGCTTCCGTCTGTCTAACGTCTCCAGGTGGTAAGCGCCCTTCCACTGCCATGACGTGATCCGGTAAGGTTCTTCCCAATTGGGGCCGAGCTTCCCTTGGGTGGGGTCTCTTGCAGCACCCATGACTTTCCTTAGAACAAGATCTCTAACCTGGAAGACTCTATGTCGGACTCGAGAGTTGTAGTGCTTAGCCATGCGGTCCTGGTATTGTGCTAGCCTTTGTTTTGCCGCCGCCCTGACTTCATCTACTAGGTCAAGTTGTAAACACATGGCCCCGTCATTCTTGCTCTCTTCGTGGTTATGCACCCTGTAGCATGTGAGTCCGACCTCAATTAGTATGACTACTTCGCTCCCGTACGTTAGCCGGAATGGTGTTTCTCCTGTGGGCATCCTTGCCGTTGTCCTGTATGCCTATAGTATGCTTGGCAACTCTTCAGGCCATATACCCTTTGCCCCCTCGAGCCGAGTCTTGATAATCTTGAGTAAGGATCAGTTCATGACTTCAACCTGTCCGTTAGCCTGAGGGTGGGCGGGAGAGGAGTAGTGGTTTCTTATCCCTAACTATGAGCAAAAGTCCCGGAAGGAGTCGTTGTCGAATTGCTTCCCATTATCCGAGACTAAGACTCTAGGGATGCCAAACCTGCATACGATACATCTCCAGACGAAACTCCTCACGTTCTTCCCCATAATGGTGGCTAAGGCTTTAGCTTCCACCCACTTTGTAAAGTAGTCAATGCCCACTACCAGGAACTTTAGCATTCGTACTGCTGTAGGGAATGATCCCATAATATCTAATCCCCACTGAGCAAACGGCCATGGGGCCATCATTGGGGTCAACTCTTCGGTTGGTTGTTTAATAACATTGCTGAACCTTTGGCATTTGTCGTAGGTCTTGACATAAGCCTCGGCGTCCTTTTGCATGGTGAGCCAATAATACCCTGCTCGCACAAGCTTGTGCACTAATGACCTTGACCCCGAATGGTTTCCACAAATCCCCTCATGTACCTCCCTCATGACGTAGTCTGCCTCTTCCGTACCTAAGCATCTCAGATATGGCGGGAGAAGCCTCTTTTATACAAGACATCTTTTATCAAGACAAATCTCGCTGCTTGGACCTTTAGCTTTCTCGCAGCCTCCTTCCCGTTTGGCAAGACGCCGTTCTTTAAGTATGAAACTAACGGTGTGGTCTAGTTACTTTCAGAGCCTATCTCCTGTACGTCGTCAGAATCTATTAGTAGAGAAAGCTAAACAAAAGAGAGTACATTACCAGGGGTGATCATCTGTTCTGTTGAAGCGGCTTTGGCAAGATGGTTGTCTTGCTCATTTTCTCCTCTGGAGATTTGGATGATTTTGGTCTCTAGGTCGTCTACTCTTCTCCTTACTTGATCCATGTACCTCTTCATCCTTTTGCCCTTGCACTCATAGTCTCCATTCACTTGGTTAGTAACGACCTGAGAGTCGTAGTAAATGACCATGCTCACGGCTCTCGTTGCTTTGGTGAGGTCGAGGCCTGCTACTAATGCTTCGTATTCCGCTTCATTGTTGGTGGTTGGAAAGTCGAGACGGACCATACATTCAACCGTGTCTCCTTTGGGTGACAGTAGTATGATGCCGGCCCCCCCAGCCTACCTGTTGGATGATCCGTCTATATGTATGCTCCACTGAGGAGACTCCTCTGCCCCCTTGTCTTCGTCGTGGGTGAATTCTGCTATGAAGTCCGCGACAATCTGTCCTTTGATGGCGGTCCGCGGGTGGTACTAGATGTCAAACTCGCTCAATTCTATGGCCCATAACGCCAATCGACCTGCAGCTTCAGGGTTGCTCATCGCCCGTTGCAGGGGCTTGTCGGTCAGGACGATCACCGTATGGGCTTGAAAGTATGGCTTGAGTTTGTGAGCTACCATAACTAATGCAAATACGAGTTTCTCCATGGGTGGGTATCTTTCTTCGGCATCGCGAAGCACCTGTCTAGCGTAATACACGGGTTTTTGCATTCTTTCCTCTTTCTGACCAAGGCAGCATTGACGGTCGCAGGGGAGACGGTCAGATAGAGGAAAAGCTCTTCTCTTGGCTGCGATGGACTTAGCAGCAGTGGGGAAGAGAGATAAACTTTTAACTCCTTAAATGCCTGCTGACACTTGGTAGTCCACTTGAATGATTTCTTTAGCATACGGAAGAAGGGCAAACACTTGTATGTTGCCCTTGACTCGAACCTATTCAGTGTTGCTATTTTTCCATTGAGGCTTTGTACTTCCTTCACATTTCTTGGGGGTGCCATCTCCATTATGGCCTGGATCTTGTCCGAGTAGGCCTCGATGCCCTTTTGAGACACCATGAATCCTAGGGATTTTCCCGCTATCACTCCGAAGATGCACTTTCCTGGATTGAGCTTCATGTTGAAAGAACGAAGGGTGTCGAATGTTTCCCTGAGGTCTTCCAAGCGATCTTCCTCCCTTTAGCTTTTCACCAGCATGTCGTCATCGTAGACTTGGACATTCCTCCCAATTTGCTGTGCAAACATTTTGTTCATAAGCCTCTGGTACGTTGCGCCTGCATTTTTCAGGCCAAATGGCATCACTTTATAATAGAAGAGACCTTGGCTAGTCACGAACGAAGTTTTCTCCTGATCAACTTTGTGCATTCGAATTTGGTTGTAACTCGAGAAAGCGTCCATAAAGCTTAACAACTGGTGCTGAACCGTAGAGTTTACTAGAATGTCGACCCGTGGGAGGGGATAGCTGTCTTTGGGGCATGCTTTGTTAAGGTCGGTGAAGTCCACGCACATCTGCCACTTCCCACTAGCTTTCTTAACCATCACCACGTTTGCCAGCCAATCGGGGTAGTAAACCTTCCTAATGAAACTTGCCTCCTGAGTTTGCAGACCTCTTCCGCTATGGCCCAATCTTGCTTCGGGGCAAACACCCTCTTCTTCTGTCAAATGGGTGGGAAGGAAGGCAACACATTCAGCCTATGTACCATGACTGAAGGGTCTATCCCTGACATGTCTTCGTGGTTCTAGGCGAATACATCCTGATTACTTTTGAGAAAGGTTATGAGCCCTTGACGGAGCGCGGGATTAGCGAGGGCTCCAATTTTGGTTGTTCGGTCGAGCTTGGAGTCGTCAAGAAGTATCTCTTCAAGCTTCTCTACGGGCTCCGTCACCATCTAGTGTTCTTCTATGTTCATAGCTTGGAGGTGGTGATCCATTTCCATCATGGCTACGTAGCATTCGCGTGTAGCCACCTGATTTCCACGTAGCTCTCCCACTCCATAGTCGGTAGGAAACTTAATCATTAGGTGGTAGGTTGAGGTTACAGCCTTCCACGAGTTGAGGGTGGGTCGTCCGATGATAGCATTGTAGGCGGATGAGCAATCGACCACTAGGAATGTTACATCCTTGGTGATCTGCTGAGGGTAGTCGCCTACCATTATAGATAATGTGACCAAGCCCAAGGGGAACACCCTTGTTCCTCCAAAACTAATGAGCAGGGCGTTCATTGGAATCAATCGTTCTCTGTCGATCCCCATTTGCTGGAACGCCGGGTAGTATAGGATATCCATCGAGCTGCCATTGTCAACCAGCACTCGGTGCATGTTGTAGTTCCCTACTAGAATGTTGACAACAAGCGTGTCGTCATATGGGTGGTGAAGTTGTCGTGCATTTTCTTCCGAGAATCTGATGACGGGGCCTTCTATTCGCGCTATCTTTAGCACAGAGCCCGTTAGTTGGACGTTCTAGACCATCCTGAGGTAAGTCTTGTAGACCTTTTTTGACGACCCAGTAGTCACTGTTCCCCTATGATCATCCTTATGTCTCCTATGGGGGGTCTAGGGCGCTCATTATCTCGTTGGTAGGACTGCTCTTGAGGAGGTGGATCTGCTCTCTCCTTTCTGATGAACTTCTGCAATTTCCCTTGTTTGATAAGGGCCTCGATCTGCTGCTTTAAGTCGTAACAATCAGCCGTGTCATGACCGTGGTCACGATGGAAGCAGTAATATTTGTCTCTTGATCGCTTGTTAGGATCTCCCTTCAGCTTTACGGGGTAGGTTAGGGCCTCCTCGTCCTTGATTTGCATTAGGACTTGGTCTATTGGGGCAGTTAACTAGGTGAAGCTTGTGAACCTTCCTCCCGGGGGCCTAGAGCACCTTTCATCCCTTCGGTCTCCTGTTCTTACCTTCTTCCGCCTTTGTTCTTGCCACATGTCTTCCTGTCTCTTCCATTTCTTGGGCTTTTCCTCTCTAACCAGCAGCTCATCTTCAGCATTCATGTATTTGGTGGCCCTATAAAGTTTTTCTAACATAGTCTTTGGGTCGTTCTTGTATAGGGAGAACAAAAACTTTCCCTTCCGCAGCCCATTCGTGAATGCCGCTACAAGTATCTTGTCGTCGGCTTCGTCAATCAAGAGTGCTTCCTTATTGAAGCGGGATATGTAGGATCTCAACGTCTCGTCCTCTCACTGCCTGATGCTCATCAAGGAAGCTGTAGACTTCTTATACCTATGTCCCCCAATGAAGTGTGCAGCAAACTGAGTGCTTAGCTCCTTGAAAGTGCTGATGGAGTTAGGGGTCAACCGGCTGACTCAAATTCTTGCCGCACCCTTCAGCGTCGTAGGGAAGGCCCTACACATGATTTCATCTGCCACTCCTTGAAGGTACAACAAGGTCTTGAAGGTCTCTAGGTGATCTAGAGGGTCCTTGACTCTAATTATCTATCTGTGGCATGCGAAACTTATGCGGTAGGGGGAAGGAATTGACGGAGACGGTGAATGGTGAGTCAGTTCGGTTAACAAGATCGTCAAGATCGCTGGATACTTGTCCCTTGAGGGCATTCATCATAACTTCCCTCTGTTCCTTTATCACCTGTATCTCTATGGCAACAGGTGGTGGAGTCATATCCATGAGGGAAGGGAGGCTTACATTTTGTCACTCCGGTCTGCTTGGGGCATTACTACCCTCTAATCCCTCTCGGTCTCATTGCTTAGCACTGGTACCTTCTTGGTCCTCTTCCTAAGCACCGTGTCCTGCCTTCCGGCGTAGTTGTTCTTCCAAAATCTGGTTTTGCTTGGTGAGGCGTTCCATGACCGTGGTTAGAGTCTGCACTTGTCTCTCGAGAGCAGTCGGTCGCAGCCCATCTTCCAGAACGTTGGTGGTCGTCGCCATTGATCGAGTAAGTACCATACAACTCTTTATCCAGGAAGCATTTGCTATGACTTACAAATCTACTACAAAGCCGATTCCCACAGACGGCGCCAACTGATGATGCCAAAAAAACCACCAGTAAGCTACACGATTCACATGTACTTGAAACAACACCTGCACAACACAAAAAGAGAAGACCTCGTAGAGAGCACCGGTGTGGTGCCGGACAAATACCCTCCGAAGGTCAAGTTAGAACTTCTCACAACTCTATAGTGCTAGAGCGAGTCAATTATGCGTACCTTGGCTAGTGAGGGTATTAGGGCTTTTATAGTAGTAAACGGTTGACATCTCTTTCTTGCTGCAGAAGTCTTTTCCTTATAAGAGTCTCTTTGGGCGTATTTGGCGAAATCCTTTCCTTATAGGAATCCTTTTAAGTGGCACCAAACGTGGAGGGCAAGACATTTCCTTACATATGCAATCGTGGGCAGCAAGCAAACCTGTATCAGGGCCGTCGGCTTATCCCAATTCCTTTAGCCTTATTGGCGTCAGCTTATTGATGGTGTTAGCCTTCAGGTGTGTCTTGCGAACTCCCTACAGTGCCCCTATCAAAACTCCGTTTGTTGACTTCTACCAACGGAAGTTGACGGTTTTATATATAACCGTCAGCTTTTGCCTGACGGTTTTATTTGAAACCATTAGCTTATGCCTTATATGAATAAGCACTATTTTTTGTCCATATCATTTACAAAGTTCGTCACCCTGTCATATCATTCGTGACATCTTCCACTGCTCATTTTACCTTTTGATAGGGAAGAAGAGTAGTCTCCTCTACACTGATGATAGGGCATTGGACATGCATAAGGAGATGGAGAACATTAATATATGTTAAGTTGGTCGTTATTTTAGTCTCTTAAAATTTGCTGAAACTCTGCTTTAAAAAAAAAAAAAAAATGCTAAAACTCTTCAAATAAAGATATTCAAATATCATGTCTATGGAGGTTGGGTTTCCTCGAAAAGCCCAGTATTTTATTTATCTTGAAATTCTGCTGTTGCTCTTATCTACAACTATAGTTAAAGAAAAACAAACATCTTTGTATATATGTACCGTGTATTTGGTCTGCCATTGTCATACTGTTTGGCACATTTGACATATGTTTTGGTTACAAATGTTTTTGTTTTTTGAGAAACAAGTTACAAATGTTAAGGACTCACAATATAACAACTCTATTGTAGTTGTATCTTATGGTTACTGTAAGGAAATTGAAAACCTTGGTTGAAAATGCATCAATATTAGCAAGCCAACGATTCGAAAAGGAAACCCATGTTGCTTCTCCCGTACAACTCCTTGTCATATAAGTATATAACGCGTATGATCACTAAATCTGAATTTGATCTCAACTTCAAATTCATATAAGTATACCCTCGGCTCTGTATATTCAATTATGACTCCCATGTGCATGTATAACCTTCTTGTTGCTAAGTTTTATGAACTAAGTTAACCACGCAACGTAACACTAAAATGAACAATTGCTAAATGAGTTTTTTTGTATTAAATTCAATTTTTTTATTCTCTATCTCATTCTACACATTTCAAATATCGTCTATTTTTAAAAAAAGATTTCTACAATTATTTTTTTTAATCTTTTTAGCTCTATAAATATATCATTTTTTTTTATTAATATTTTTTTAAGGTGAACCATATTCTTCTAACTTCTATTGTAGTGTGTTATATTTGCCTACTATACAACTAAAATTTATAAATTTCAAATTTATTATTCACATTTCTCATCTATTAAGAAATAATGAAATTATAATAATAATAATCAAAACTCATTACAAAATTACAATGTTATCTTAACCGAAATTAAAATGAAACTAAAGGAATAAAAAACAGACCTTATAATAATTTATTACTCAAACAATTGGTGGGAATATTCAAATTCATAGCTATGTAGATAGTGTTTTGATATAATCTCAAATTCTTATTATCAAAAAAAAAATCTAAGTATCAACCAAAACCAAAATTCAATCAAAGCTATAAAAGGGAAAGATAAGACTTTTCTTATGGGAAATGAAAAACATACACACACACAAAATACCAAAACACATATTAAAAAAAGAAAAAAGAAAAGTGAACCATCAACCTTAATTAGAGTTACAAGAAAGAACAAAAATCCACCAAAAGAGATAGAGAGAGATTGTCTTGGAAATATGGATTGAATGGGAGAAATGATATTAAATTTATCTAATCTATATATATATATATAATCGAAGCTTTTGAAGCTCTCACAATTTTCCATGTAAGAATTACATAAAATTAAATAGCAAACAAAAATAGAGAAAAAAAAAACTATTAAAAAAAAAACGTACTTAAAAAAAAGAAAAAATAAATAGCAAACAAAAATGGAGAAAAAAAAAAAAAAAACTAAATCCCTTAACTATTTCTCCCCAAACAAACCTGATAAAAACTATTTCTCCCCAAAACTAAATACCTCACTCTCTCCAATTCCTATTTCTCAGTCTTTGACTCTCTGTCTCTCCTTCAAATACCCACACGCAGTAACCCAAAAAGGGAAAACCTAGACGTAGAGCTTTCTCTCTTCCCCGGCGATAGTAACTGTCCGTCTCTCCTTCAAACACTACAGGACCTATACGCAGGAACCCAAAAACGGAAAACCTAGACGCAGAGCTTTCTCTCTTCCCCAGCGAAGGTAAATCTCTCTCCTTCAAACACTATAGGACCCATACGCAGGAACCCAAAAACGGAAAACCTAGATGCAGAGCTTTCTCTCTTCCCTGGCGACGGTAAGCTTCAATTGAAGAAAGTGAAAGTAAACCTAACATCAGACTGCTGGAACGGCTACAAGTAAAATCTTTTATATCAATTTTGGGTGTTTAATAAAATTTAGGTTCAGCTATTTTTTTTGGTTTTGATTTAAGAAATTGGTTCAGATTTTGTTTTGATTTAGAATTGGTTTTTATGAATACTCGAAACCCTAATATAGGTTCTCCCTCAATTTTGTTTCCTTTCAATATATCAAATTTTACTACAAGATTGGGGATATGGGTCTTGGCATCAGAATCAACCCCACATTACAGCGTATTGAGTTTGAGTCTAAAATCATGACTTGCACATTAAGCAATCTAGGTTGGATTATAAATTGTCATGGGGTGAGATTGTGGAAACATCTGTGCTATTCGGAAATTTCAGCAAGATAGAGAGGTGTTCATTGTTAGGGATGCCTAAGCATGTGTTTTTGGATTATGAATCTTTTGATATGGTGTGGTGGGTAAAGGTCACAGATTCAAAGATATACCAGTAATTGATTTGTATTTCCCTTTTAAAAAATAAATTTTGTTTTCAATTTTATGAAGGGTTCTGGAATTAAAAGAAAATACGAAGAAGAAAAAGTAGATTTCACATGTTTTTTTTATGTTTTGCAAAGTATGTCATGCTGGAAAATTTTTTGTTTTTTGTAACTTGTATTTATTTTGAGGGACCAAATAGGTGATGGATACAATTGACATAAATTGTTGTGCTAAGAGGTGTTGGATTTGATTGGTTAGATCAAATTAAAAGTCTTTAGCCCTTTGGTTATATCTAGGAGTATTTAACCCTTTGTGGGAGGAAAAGTGCATAATTTTATTAAAGAAATTTAAGGCTTGTACTTATCTGAAATGTGGCGATCATGATAGGTTTGGATGCTTCATTTTTGAATTGGTGAAGAGGATTTAACAAGCCATTTGAATCTATAAATCATTATGATAGAAGGAAGCTTCAGAGTAAGTATTTAGGATAATCTGATAGAAAACTTTCCATCCTTACTGAAATAGTGAAATGGCTGTTTACCTAATTGTTCTAGAAATTTTTGTTGATGGGTTGGTTTGATTTTCTTTAAACTTTGTATTACATGTTGATATTGGTAACATAAATGTGCATACATAAGCAGTTTTACCTGTGTTTCTCTTTGAATCTGTAATTGAGTTTGTGCACACACTAGATAAGTCTTTGGGTTTGGAACTCTGTAACTGAGTTTAGTTTAATTTGAATTTTTTTTTTTTTGTTTTTTTTGTTTTTTGATTTGTGGAAACTGAGCTATGGATTTGAATTTTTTTAGTGGTAGTCTATGGTTGGTCTGCATTTATGCTTGCTTTCAATCAATTTGATCTTAGAATTATGACTTAGGACCTGATCTGCTTTTGTTTACTTCAAATTAATTTACTTCAAATTAGTTCACTTCGATGTAGTTTACTTTAATTAAGTGCACTTTGAGTTAGTCTGTTTAGGAATAGTTCACTTCAAGTCAGTTTGTTTTGAATCAAGTTATTTCGAATCAATAGCATTAGAATTTGAGTTAGATTTAGAAATTGAAAATTAGTCTCTTGAGGATTGTAGTCACTTTAGTTTCTTATCTATCATTGTACTTGCATGGCAACAAAAAGTCTTCTTAAGTGAGTCATTTTGAACTTCTGCAAAATCAAATTTTAATCTATGAACCTAATAATCATTTAATGCTCTCTTCTTAAAGTTATGTTTGGTATTCATTTGCTATTTTAAATCTGCTTTTATTCTTGGAGTTTTAATATCTTATTTTAACCTTATAAATATTTATCTATATAATAATATAGTATTTTTTTTTTTTTTAATTTCCCCTGTGTATGTTTAATAGTTACAGCAAATATATGGTTGCTGTTTTAAATCGGCTTTTATGCTTGGAGTTTTAATATCATTGAACAATTTCTTATTCTTTGACATAGTTGATGTTAAGCTCTTTTGGAATGCATTTAATTGTAGGAAAAGGAAACTGATAACTGATTATTTCAAGAAACAACAAAGGATCCTTGAAGGTTGTTTGGGTATGCTCTTTTCTAAACACACAACAAATATATGGTTGCTGTTTTGAATCAATATTCTGTTTTTTATTGTTTGATCGAAGGAACATGAGAGAGCTTGAAAGTTATTGTTGATTATAATTTCTCTAGAAGTGAACATGAGCAGAAACGCATTTAGAATATATCACTAAATCAATTACCTATTTAGCCAAAAAATTTTATTTATGTATTAATATATGAGTCTGGATGCTACAATGGGTCATAAGCTGTACTCACAACCTATCCAAGCATCAACAATAGCAACAATGACAATGACACCAAGGTACTCTAAAGTCTCTATCCCTGACTTGGCTATGTTTTTAAAATACTTTTGCAATCACTTTGGTCCTACACATCTACTTCTCTATTTGGTAACCAAATTTGGTTTTATTTATGAAGCTAAATTTCAGTTTCTTTGTTATTTGTATATACCAGTATATATTATATTTTGATGTTGTTTAGTCATTTTATCTTCAATCATAATTGCAAATTGTTCATGAAATCCTTGATTTGAAAGGAATTGTCTTAGAGTGGTTTGTATGTAGATTTTAATACAGTAGAAACATAAAGTCAAATTTCCATTTTAAATGTTGGTTGCATCAATCTTGGTGCTAGGGTTTAAATTGGTGAATGGTCATTGCTTAATACTGCCAAGTAAAACAAATTTGGCACTTAAGTTTTTGCTATAGGGAATTTTAGACTAGTCTATGTTATTTAACCTGACTTATGGTCATCTTTTTCTATTTCTCACAAATGACATATTTTTCTTTGAAGTGATTGGCATTATTAAAACAAAGGCCTTGATAAAAGAAAGTTAGTTGTTGTACATCATGCTGAGTGTCTCACATATTATCAGCATCTTTTGGAACTTCAGGAAAATTGGGAACATGTTAGAAAATTTTCCTTCCTATTTCAGTTCTGCATTTACATACTTTAATATTTACACTCATTTTTAGGCATTGTATTTCATAATCTTCACTTGATTATTTGTTGTCTCAGTGTACTGTTCAATCAAAATGCAGAATTTATGTTTTGGGGCCATCAAAGCTGTTGGCATGGAAGGAACATATATTCCAATCCTTCATATGTAAGCCTTGAACTCATTTCTAAATATTATGTGTACGTTGACATATTTTTCTTTAATATTCTTGTAGGACCTTTATGCACTCCTTTCTCACCACCACATTCATTTTCTTCTTATGCAATCCTTACAGCAACTTTCTGTTTGTTTTGTTGAAGGATTCATTAAGATGCTTCTTTATTATTTTATTTTCCCCCCATCTTAGAGTTATGTGCAAGTGCAGTTCATGTGGGTCAAAGAAGTATACACCTAGAAGATCAAATTCTACTTGAATTGTTATTAGGAATTTTCATTTTCTAGGTTTCGTTACTTTTTTATTTTTCAATTAGGTGGCACTCTCCATATCTATGTAAAGAGGTCAGTATTTTCTTTTAAGCCTTTGTGTTTTTGGCAATCTTTACACCAACTTGGACAATTCCATTAAGACAAAGAAACCAATGATGTTTCATAGTTATTAGAAGGACAAGATCACAAGGACTCATGTTGAAGGTCAAGCAAGCTTGGATTGTAGTTGTTGACTCAGGCAGGCAGAGTATCAGAATAGAGCAATGGAAGAATTGTAGCTGTGATTGTATAAATGAAAATGTTTATATTTAAAATAGCTATACTACCTATACTTTAGGATTAGTTTAATTCATAGCTATTATTTATATACACGTGTATTAATCTGATTGGTTGTAGAGGCTAGATCCGTATATTGTGGAGTTAGTAAAAAGTTAGTTACTCTCAGACTTTGTATAAATACTTGATGTACTTTTATTTTCTTTCAATGCAATATAGAATTCTCTCATAAATTCTCATAATAGTTACTTTGTTGTCTCAAATGACATAGTGCCTCAATGAAAGAGCTAGCAAGATGCTCTAAAATATTGGCACTTGAAAAGCTCAAAATTCCTTTTTTGACAATTTTGAGTCCAACCTTAGGAACAAACTCTGGCAGCCATGGTATGACTCCACTGTGCAGGTTAGTCCTATCCTCTAAGAACTTTCCTGTGCATCGCACGGGTTAGTGACTAGTACTATATATAATAGCAGAAGCTTTAAGGAGGTGTTGCTACGTTAGGGAAAAAAGCCCCTTTACAAATTGACACGTGTAGAGTTAATTCTTTAAAATTTCACTCGGTGCGTTTGGAAGACTCACTTTCAGACACCCACTCGCTTATCCAAAAAAAGAAAAAAAGAAGAGAAAACTTAAACCTTTATAAAAACACCAGCCGCTTATCCCCAAAACAAAACAAAAAAAAAACAAAAACAAAAAATGCAAACCCTAAAACCCAAACCATATTTCCCGATCAAAATTCGAACTCACTCAAACTTGCGATTTTTTGCTGCAACTCCATATACACACAAATCAGACTAGTGTGTTCCAACCCATCAAACAGACGAACAAAGAAAATCCAAAAGGAAGCCAAAAAAAAAAAAAAAGAAGAAAAAAGCAAAAATTGAAAACCTCTGTTCGTTTTCTACAACAGTGAAAACTGAAAATCTTTGTTTGTTCTCTGCAACAACAGGCGATTTAGAAGCTATCCAATCATTCTCTTCAACAACAGACAATTTAAAAGGTAGGTATTTTTCCCCTTTTTTTTGATTTCTATTCAATTACCGTTTCTAGGGTTTTCAAAGAATATGGGTTTAGTAGATGGTAGGCAGGTTTTTTCCCCCTTTTTTTGTTTTCTATTCAGTTACCATTTCTAGGGTTTTGAAAAGGCTACATTTTCCCTTAATTTTTGATTTATTTTTACGATTTCTTGAGTTCTGTTTGTTCGATTGTTGTATTTTGTTTGGCAGTTTTTTGTTATGTTTCTGCTTTTTGAATCCTACTTAAATTTTAATGGTTGGTTATCCTTTTTTTTAAAAAAAAAAAAAAATTAGCGATACTGCGATGTAGAGAAAGGGAAGGAGAAAATAAAAAGAGTTTGCAATCTAGTGGAGTTTCATACTGCCGGCCATCGCCATATGATCTGCTGCTCTGCCTCATCTCTCCTCTGCAACAAAATTTTTCTAAAGGTCAACATACTCTTTTCTTCTTCAAATATTGTTTTGGTTTATTGAAACTTTTCACCATTGCTTTTCCTTTTCGAATTAGCATATTAAATCTCCAATATGTATATGTTTTTAGTTTAAAACCAAATGTTTATACTACAAGAATTACCATCTTCCTTTTCAATATAATTGTATTTCAAAATTTTCTCCGTACCAAATTGTCTAGGGTTCTTCTTTGACTCCTTTTGAAATATAGATGGGTTTATTTCTCTTTCTATGGAAAAATTATAATTTCCGGTTTTAAGTATTGGTAACATAAGGGATTTTGCCCTTGATTTTAATAGCAAAATTTCAACTTGGATGTTTATAAGTTTGAAAGTTTAGAGCGTGTAATGATGGGTTTATTCTCTCTCTCTATGGATGATTTGGTTTGAAATTATTATTTTTGGTTTTAAGTTTTGGTAACATTAGGGATTTTGCCCTTGATTTTAATACTTGGATGGTTTAAAATCTGAAAGTTTAGAGTGTATAGTAATTTATAATTTTTTTTCTTAGTGAAATTATGGTTTTTTGGATTAATTACTACATTTTTGAAAAGTAAATTAATAACAAACTGGCTACTATACACCTTCCAACAGATTGGTAGACACTATGTTATTGAAATTACAAAAACCTTCTTACTCTGTCATTTTGTTTAAATTATGACTTTTCTTTGGTTATTTTAGTTGTATTAGTTTTGATTTACATGTTTAAGTTAGATTTGTTTTTGTTGTGGGTTTTTGTTTCTCTCTCAAAATGTTTGTCTTTCTACAATAAACCTTCTCAATTTTATACATCTGCTTTTGTTTTATTTTTATAGATTATAGAAATTACAAAAATAGATTGATTTTAATCTTGGTTTTACATTGTAAAGAAACAGACTCTAAATGAAATTTCTCTCAAATTTAACAAATAGATTGTTTCACTCCAATATATATCGTTTACTTTAGTGGGAGAACAACTCTCACACTCTAATTTTGTTTGGTTTGGGAATTAAATAAGAAAGTTGATTGAAATCACTAACAGATACATAACTTGCATAATATGAATTAAATTTGGTTGATTTGTAGTTGGATTAGTATTGATTAACGTGCTTGGTTAATTTTGCAGATACATATGCAGGTTTTGGTTGTATGAATGTTTTGTATACTTTAGTCAAATTTTTTTTCTTCTAAAAAAAAATGGTTGTTTATAGTTTTAATTTTAATAAATGATGTGTATAATTCTCCCTATGGTATTTACATTACCTGACCACCTAAAGAGTTCACTATCTACATTGGCCATGGTCAATAATATTTCAAATCATTGCCTTCTTTCTCCTCTGGGTTTGTATTAGTTTGTTTTATATTTTCCTTTTGTTTTTATGTAATTAGTAATGTTCTTTATATATTATAATTTTTTTCTTAATTTTATAATCACTATGAAATTAAAGGGGGTGGACTAACCTTGACTATGATATAGGTCAAAGATTAATGTAAACGTTGGGCAATGATGGCGTTATCCTTAGAAAGAGCATGTAATTTAGTAACTTATCACTATGTTTAGCTATCTGATTACATGAAATTTCAATTCAATTGAGCCGCAAGTGAAAGGAAAAGATTTACTCCGACTGTGATATTACTTTAAGTCCTTTCTCTTTTGGGTTTGTTTTCTACTAAATTATCTCTATATTTATCTTTATCTTTTTATAATTCTTTTATTAGCATTGTATAGATTTTCATTATTAACATAATAAAGCATTGTATTAAAGTTACCTAATATATGTGTTAGATGAAGATGACGTTGCCGGTTTTATTTTTGTGCAACAATTGGTTATATGATTTTATTCCTAGGTCACAAATTTCATGTCTTTCATAGAAATTGCAAAAAACATCCTGAGTTTGAATCACATTTATAAGTCCTGGAAGTATTTTATGTGTCTTGATATTACTCAAGCAAATGATATTTTAAGGATTACAAGGAATTTTATCATTAGCAGAACCTACATTATATTTTAGTTACTCACTAAAAAAGAAATACATATTTAGTGGCTTTCTTGGTAGATTTCTATTGATAATTGTTTGTTCTAAATTTACTTTATGTTTTTACTATCAGATTGTATCTGAAACACCAATGACTTAAATCATAGTGCTAATATCCTATAAACCATTACATCTTTGTTGGGCTAATATTACATCTTTGTGGCGTTCTAACTAATATTATGGTTTTGTATTTTCAGCCAAATCAAGTTATAGATAAATATTGACAAATGGTAGATGGTAGTTACACAGTTGTCACAAATCACAAGAAATGTTGGTTGGGGTTAAAAATGTGTCTTTGTTTCAACCTATATGTATTAATCCGAAGGATAACACACTCTATCAAGTCTATGAAATTCTATATGTATTATTTTTGTGATCTTTTAAATTTATGTAATTCTATGTCTGGTATTTTCTGTTTTTGTTAGTACCATGGGTTAAAAATGTGACAAAATGAATGTGTAGAACCTTTGAACATTTGGATTTCTATATTGACATCATGCAGGCTTAATAAGCATTTGGAATTTACAAGAGATGTGAAATGAGTCATCTTTTTTCTTTTTTCTTTTTTTCCTTTGTAGATAGTATAATACATTTGATTAATCAAATTTTTTATTATTATTTGTAAGGTTAAAGGTAAAAATTATTCGTATTTTTTATTGTGCAATTCTTCTGCTTATGACAAGATATGTTGAGTCTCTCTCTACTTCTAATAGAATGCGAAAAAAAATATATATATATTATGCTAGATTTTGTAATTTTTCAAAGTACAAGATTTTATGCTGCATGGTTGCACCTATGCAAAAAAATTGTAGTGGTGTTGGTGGTAAATATGAGTTTAGCATGGCATAAAAAATTAATAATGTGATGCATTTATTTAAGTATTTATTTTACTTTCTAATTTTCTTAAGAGTGGCAGATTTGGTTGGTAGTCTCAACACATTTATTTGACTCTTTTGGAGCTTTTACATGTCAGCCTGTGGAGAGAGATTAGTGGAAAATATTTGTTGCATCACAGAGTCTAGGATTAGAGAAACCGTCGCATATGTTTAGACCAACTTGCTTGATTGCTAATCTTTAGTCAACAGCAAGGACAGTAAATTAATTGTTTTGCTGCTGCAATTAATTATAGATGGTACATTGCAGACAGGTTTTGATTTTGATTATTTTCCCTTTTCTCAATAGTAACGGGTTACTACTTCTAAAGGGACCATTTAGGAATGTAGTGATTATTTTTAGCAGACACAGAGACATCTCTGTGCTTCAAGTTCTCAATTTCTTTGTTACAAAAATACGTTGCTCAGAAATTGGTAAGGTGCCTTGAATTTACAGGACAAGCAGAGAAGTTCATGGATCACTGTGCTCATCAAATACAATTAAAGCCTGGAATTGGTTTAAATTTTATTATCTGACCATGTTGAAGCCTGAGCTCTGAGCTCCAAGATTTGACTATGAATCTATTGTAGTGTTCAAAAAGGTTACTACGTAAATAAGGAAAAAAGTCTAGGAGTCATAGGTGAGGCTGGCACTTGCTTAGACGCTCGAGTGAGAATGCATTAAAAGGCTCCTTTAAGACCCTTGAGGTGAGACAACTCTAATAAGGCACTCACTTTTTGTGACTAATTGAGCATTTTGGTTGAGGGGACAGGATTTAGAACGGTGCTTCACTGAAATAGTGACATTTTTACTAAATTAATACTCAACTCAGGAAATTTTTACCATTTTTCATATTTTCTACTAATAATTCTGGCTTTCTAAAATAAAGAAAATTCATCAAGGCCTATATATTTTAAGAGTAAAAGAAAGAAAATAATTAAGGCGAATATATTCTTAAGAGTAACAAGGCCTCATGAACAACACGAGCATCTCAAATATTGGTGCCTACTTTACTGGGGCCAAGTGCTTATTTTGGCACTAGGGCCTTAAATGATTGCGATTATATTGCATTGAAGGTTAATTTGTTTGGCTCCAAGTAATTGTGAAAAAGCATGTTTGTTTAATTTCAATGTAATTTTTCAGGCTCCTTTATAAATACCACCAAAGTTTGGGTTGTGATGACTGAGAGTGAAGCTGTTGGAAAATATTGGACCAGTTTTAGGAATAATGAACGCTAGCTAACTTAAGAATTTTTAATCCTATGTGATAGAGATACCAAGGGAAGAGATTAAGTTTCAAATAAATGTTGTGAGGACAACTTTTAATACAAGATGAAGAGGAAAATCTTTATTGATCATGCAAATCTTTGTGTTCAATAACTATATTCTCTCGAACCCACAACCTTTAAAAAAATCTTGAACCAATTAGTTATAACTTATGAGATTCAATTAACATTTTTTCTAGATCATGTGTTAATGCCAGGTTATGTCTGTTTTTTAGAAGAATACCTGCACATTAGCATCATTATCTGAACAACTAACTATCCACCCCCTTCCATATTTTACCATCACATTAAGTATAATATATTAAGTTGATTTTACTTGCACATTACCATCATTATCTAACTCGTAAAATGATCCCGCAGGTTAAACGCTAGTATAGAATAAAATAGGAAGAAGAAGAGTCAAAATATAAGAAAGATAAAATGATGAAGAAAGTATAATGGTAAAGTATAAAGTAGTGGAGAGATAAAGAGGCAAAAGGGAGGAGAAAAGTTGAAAGAAGTGTAACAGTAGGTGTGAACTAATAGGGAAAAGAAGAGTTAAAAAAAAAAAAAAAAAATTTGGGAGAAAAAAGTTTAAAAGAGAAAAGATAAAAAAAAAAAAAAAAAAAAGAAAAAAAAAAAAGAAGAAGATAAAAAATAAGTAGATGATGTGGCTCAACAGAAGCATAGCAACAATAAATGCTATATTTCAGCTTTTAGATATATATATATATATATATATATATATATATATATATAGGTTGGAATGAAATAGAGTTATTTTTCACTAAATATTTTCAGAAAACTACTATGTTTCACGCCAAAAAAACAACTCCACTAAATATTTTTGGAAAACAACTCTATCTATGAAAAACAATTCTAGTTTTGACTATCTCATTTTCCAATATTTGGTAACAATCTTAAAATGAGTTGAATAATTATCTTTTAATTTTCTTTATTTAGCTTGGCGGAGATAGAACTGTTTTTCAAATGAAAACAACTCTAACTATATTTGAATTACCTTTTTTCAGTTTGACGTGAGAAAAGATTTTTTTTTTTTTTTTTCCCCTAACATGGTGATGAAGTTGCTTCTCTTCATCCTTGCTTGCAACACAAAATGAATCCAACTTCTTCTCCAAGACGAACTTCAATTGCCTTATTGATCCCATTCATCAAATCCTCATTTGTGTCCTCCAAATGAGTCATTTCACAACATGGGTTCTCCTTGCATTCCTCAACTTTTCCTGGGTTTCTTTACTTCTGAATTCTTGTTCTTTCTCAGTCAACGCCAGAGCCACTATCTATGATTTATGGGATTTGATGTTAGTCGTAGTCCTTAGATTTCTTACAAATGTTTGCCCATCTTTTCTAACATTTGCATGAATATTTTAGGGACTCGTATTCCTCATATTTCTTGCAAATGTTTTCCCATCTTTTCAAACATTTGCATGAATATTGTAGGGACCACGCCACCTATATATAATACTGATGGTCCCCTTTTTTTGGAAACAATATTGACAGAAGTCACTCCTAATTAAAATATATGATATATAAAAATTAAATCCATCACATATATGTAATAAAATGTGGTATACAAGTGAAAAAGATAAAGATAATTATAAAAAGAAATAATAGTATCACAAAGATGTATTGAATATAATGTAATACTACCATATTGATTGAGAGAAAGAGAGATAATTATAAATAGATATTAATACAAACAAGTCCTTATTTATTTATTTATTTTTATATAATAATACCAAGAGGTAGCAATTGAGCTATAAGGACCTTAGCTATCCTTTATTATTATTATTATTATTTTTTGGTTATAGATCATACAAGAAGTCTAATTATAGCATAAGAAGTATCGGTTAGCGTCTCTAGATTGTGAGTCAAACTTGATATTGGTGATACCCTTTTTGGGGGGTCATCATATTGAAACTTACATTCAACAATCTGCGCTATTCCCTCCGCAATTGCATTGTACTCTTCCGTATAAGATTTTTGAGTTGCAGCGCGTTTTGCATTTTGCCATTTCTGGAATGCAGTTTTCACATTTGTTTGGCAATGCGAAATTCGCTTGACATCAACTGGGTCTGTCAATTTCAGAAGAAGATCTGCGATTGCCCGATTTGTCTCTTGTATTACAGTCAAGGTCACATCATTAGAAATGATTCCCAGCTGATATGGAGTAGCTGCAGTACTCTGTCTGTTTGAACGTAAAGCTGACAAGCAATAATTATAGTCTTCGGTGCTCTTGCAAACATTTTCAAGAAGGGCTTGATCAGCATTAGAAACATGGTAGAAAAGAGAGGTGACTAGTAGAGGGATTACCAACATTGATAGGCAACAAATTGGAGATGCCATTTTTCTTTTTCTTTTATTTAATTTCTTTGTTAAGAATGATACTGTTGATTGATGTATCTTTTGGCTTCCTATTTATAATATAGGAGGGCATGAGGTGGAGTTATTTTCCACTAAGATAGGTTGACATGTTAAACAACTCTATTTTAGGCCAAGTCAATAACAGAAGTTAAATAAGAGAAGCATTTTCCAATATTTGGTAACAATCTTAAAAAGAGTTGGAAAATTATCTTTTAATTATCTTTATTTAGCTTGGCAGAGATAGGATTATTTTTCAAAAGAAAATAACTTTTATCTATATTTAAATTAGCTTTTTTTAGCTTGACATGGTAGACCCTGCATTTTGTACACCTTACGACTCTTTTGGCTTTCTATTTATAATATATTAGGAGGGCATGAGGTGGAGTTATTTTCCACTAAGATAGGTTGACATGGTAAACAACTCTATTTCAGGCCAAGTCAATAACAGAAGTTAAAAACTATCTCATTTTCCATTATTTGGTAACAATCTTAAAAAGAGTTGGGAAATTATCTTTTAATTATTTTTATTTAGCTTGGTAGAGATAGAATTGTTTTTCAAAAGAAAATAACTTTTATCTATATTTAAATTACCCTTTTTAGCTTGATATGGTAGACACTGCATTTTGTACGCCTTACGACTCTGACCCCCGTTCCCAATGATATTAGAATTCTAAAGCCTGAGGTTGGTTAGGACCTTATCAGATAAAGATTGACTTGAGAAAAGTGTTTTCAGAAAAATATAACTATTGTTTTAATTAAAATGAACTATTTTTGGAAAATAAGGCCACAAAAACTCTAAGGTGTGTGCACGCATACAAGCATATGCGTACGTATCCTCAAAGCTACGTATGCAGGGGTTATGCAAGCGTATGCATCCACGGGCATGCGTGCACATGCTAGGGTTCCAGAAACTATGAAAGACAAGTTTTTCAGCATTAAGTGTGAGGGTTGGAATGAATCCCACATTGTTTGGGAGCCATTCCAAATCCCAATTTCTCAACTATAAAAAGCCATACGTGGTACCTTTTCAAAACACACAGAAATTCTAAGGGAAAACACAAAATTTACTAGATAATAATGAATCAAAGAGGGAGTTTTTCACTAAACACCCTCAAGTCAATCTTTGGCGATTGGGACCTATTCACTTTCTTATTTGTTTGTGATATATTTGACTAAGTCAAAATTAAGCCAAGGAGCTTTTGTTTTGAGGTATAAAGTTTCTTCCTTTTTCTTTATTTTCTCTATTTTAATCCATGCTTTATATATATATATATATAATATGGCTGTTTAGTTTAGGTTTTCTTTAGCTTATGATATAAAGCATGTTAGGTTGTTAGTTTTTCATTTCTGAGTTGCTTTGTTCTTGCTTTTCTAGGTTAGGGTTCTTAGGGTGTGTATATGCACTCATACAACTGGGTTGCACATGTAGGCATTATGTATGTACACGCATACTAAGGCCTAGAAACCCTAATCCGACCTTTTCTGCTTCTATTTCTTTATTTCTTTCATATAACATGTTTCTGCCTTACCCCCTTTTTTGTCTATGAGTCTCTGTTTTTTGGTTTATTGTGTGTTTGTTTGTTTTGATGTTAGGTTAGGATTTCATTTAGTGTCTCCTTGATATACCATGAACATGCATTCATATGTTCATGCGTTGATGTATAGGTGCTATGGTGAAGTGAGGTAAGTCGTGCATTCGTATGAACATGCATTTGGAATATGTGTTTGATGATGAGTATGAATATGTGTGTGTGTGTGTGTGTGTGTGTGTGTGTGAGTTTAGAATGCAATGTTTAACGTGCCTTTAATAGGGTTAAGACATAAGACAGAATGAGTGGAAGCCGACCTACCGGTTGGGCGGCCTTAGGTGCCTAACACCTTCCTAAGTTGTACCTAAACTCCAAACTCATAATCTGGTAGTAAGATCACTCCTTCCATAAGGACGCTATATGTATGGTTCCTAGACCTAATCTAGGTGGCGACTCCATTTTTTTCAGCCATGGTCCACTCGGTTGGGGTATACTCCCCCCTGTTACGCCCACAATGGTGACTTTACTGGGGATAGAGAGTTTGATTCCAATGTGTCTTATTTCTTAACCTTAATAAAGGCTTGTTCAATATTTTTTTGCACACACTTCACCTGTTTCTTTTATTCCTTTCACCATGGTTGTGGATGAATGGGAAAATGAGGATGCTCTGTTCGGGCCAAAGTCTTCCGAAGCTCATCCCACCAACTTACAATTTGTGCCATTGCTTATGATTGGCTTTAAGTATGTTAACGATTTGCCACCAATCCACAACAATCCATTTAGGCCTGAGGTTGGAATCATGGCCCACCTAGATGTGAGTGGCCTACTCTTCTATCCCTTTAGTTCTAAGGAGCCTACCCACACTTAGAGAGATCCTAGATCCTGGGGTACCATTTATATCTCTTCTTTGTTCAACTATATATCTTGTGTTCTCCTAATTCTAAAGGACAAATAAAATATGTAAAATTTTGAATGGATGAACCAAAAGTTATGGTGTACCCTAAAAATATTGGGATGAAAATAAAAGAAGATCTCACATGTAAGAGTCTTATCCCAAAGTCCAAAGGTGTATCTTAACTTGAAAGGTTCATAAGACCATAGCGTAATTGCTATCATAAGCCCATATCAAAAGGCCTCTTGAAAAAGAATCTTGGGCCTAACATAACAAGTTCGCTATGGACTCAGCATCCAACATCCTAAAAAGCCAAAACGAAATTCTCTAATCTTGGGCCTCGTTGTTGTATGCCAAGGCCCAAAATGATAAGAAATTGATGGACTTTCAAAGGTAGGCCAAAATGTAATCTAGCTAGAGGGCTAATTCATAAAAAAGAAGAAAAAGAAAGACATGCTAATGAATGAAAGAAATGAAGAGCCCAAAGGTGATGAATACATTGTAGGCCTATATTTGAGACAAAGGGTGAAAATCTTTAAGCGCATTCTAATGAAAGCCCATGAGAGTAAGATGGGAGCTTTATTGTAAATGGACCAAGCCCAATGAATCGAGGGGCAAGGTCCATGAGAAGGAAGGGAGTGATTTTATAATTGGGCTTTCATTAAAATGGACTTAAGGACTTTCTAAAGAACATCTTGATAAAAAAGAATTTTTAATTGGGACATGTACTCACCAAGTTCATTAACCTTTCCTAGTTTCCCATGTACCATGATGTCTGACAACTTGACTCAAGAGGATATCAATCGTGTGATGATTGAAGGGACAGTCCACTTTCTTTTACTGGAACTCCTACCACAATTGAGGAGCGCTCCCGGACCCTAGACCTTTACAAGGGCCCACATCAATGATTTTTTTGAAGTGAGAAATGCAGTGTCACGCTCCAAACCCAAAAGGGGTCCAAAGCATGAGAAATACAACCCAAAGGTACCTGTATATTTCCCCCTTTTTGACAATCAATCCAAATAAGCCATACAAAGTACCAACATCAAGAATTTTCATAATAATTTCATTAAATATACTTCCAAAGTAAGTCAAAGCTCTCTGGAATAATTATAAGGACCATCAGCCACAAAAGAATGGAGGTCTGAATAAATATAAATACACACCATAAACTTATCCCATTAGTGGAAATAAAAGTCATAACCACTATTAGATACAAAAGAATGAGTCAAGCCTACTCTAGGATGTAAATCATTTAAATATCACCATCATAAAAGTCCAATCTCTATCAGTAGTTAGTCTAACTACTGCTAGCCACAAAAACCTGTCTCAAAATGATAGTTGCCTACTCTGAAAAAGTTTTTAAAAGAACGAGATAAGACAAAGCCCAGTAAGTAGCATAATTAATGTGGGTGGGGGAAATGCAAGTTTCATGATTATTTGCATATTATAACATGAAACAATTTTAGAATTTCTAACTAAAAACTACAAAATCATTTTCAATAATAACATGATAAGAATGATTAAATAATGCCACTCAAGGCTTCTAAAAAATGATCACCATGAAACTACATAATATATATACTGTGAGCATAACAACATTTTTCCAAAAACTTGAAAAGCCAACCCAAGCCACATGACAAGCCACCACAAAGACGAAAATGACACAAAAACAGTATACTAGCATAGAGACAAGTCAGAATCCACAAACCACTAGCATGATATATACTCTTTTGGCATGTGGTTTATTGGCCTTGCCTATCCTCACCCACACCCTCATGGATTTACCTAACCCCCCCCCCCCCCCCATGTGTAGTAGGGGATAACACACCATGTAGTACCTCTTTTGCATGTGGTCTTTTGGCCCTGCCTAGGTTCAACCACACACTTAAGGATTTACCTCTTCCCCTTATGGACAATAGGGAATGACGCATCACACAGTACCCTTTTTGCATGTGGTCTTTTGACCCTATGGGTAGCAGCCTCACCCATACACTTAAGGATTTACCACACATTCAAGGATTTACCTCTTCCCCAAGGAATGACGCGTCACATAGTACCTTTTTTGCTCTTTTGACCTTATGGGTAGCAGCCTCAACCACACACTCAAGGATTTACCTGCATCATGCAAAGTGAAAGGCTCTAACCTGACCCATCATCACAAAGACGTTGTCACAAGATGGGGTAATCACCAACATCATAGCACAAGGGCAAACCCACACCAAAAGCTCATAAGTAAAATGTATGCAAATACATAGTTTACTTTCAAGTAGTTTCATAAGATATTTCAATAGCCAAATATGGCATGGAGCACATAAACACATAGATCTAAGCATAGGCATGACATAGGGCCCAAAGAGGCATAGATCTAAACATAGGCATGGCATAGAGCACAAAAGCATGTAGATCTTAGCATAAACATGGCATAAATCATAGAAACATGAAGATCTAAGCATAAGCATGGCATAAAGCATGAAAGCATGTAGATCTAGACATAAACATTGAAGTAAACACCTAAGCATATAGATCTAGGCACAAGCATAGTATTTAGACATATCCTATCCCAAGAAGGTTAGGTCAACAACATCAAAGTAATATATCATGGCAAAAAGCTAGTAGCCATGTTAGGAAAAGCAATAAAACATGTTATTAAGCAAGAAAAAGCTAGAAAAAAGCTTTGTAAAGGTAAGGGTGTGGATCGTAGCGAAAAAACTACATCCACACCCCTAAACCTCAAATGCAAGGTATGGAATCAAGGAGAGAAAGATTGAGTGCAAGAACACTACCTTGTAACTCTTGGAGAAAAGAGGAGAATCAAAGGTGTTTTGATGTGTTTGGGAGAGAAATTAGAGAGAAAAAGAGAGAGAGTTTGCCCAGCAAAATGCTCAAAACTACCCAAAATTCCAATTTTTATTTTTGCAAAATAAGGGGTCTAGGTGCATTTATACTGAATTTCTAACCTTTTAGTTTTTGGCGCACCTTGTAGGGCTGCCAGCCACAAGGGCTGCCGGCCACCTTGCTAATGTCAGCAGTTTTGGCCTTTTCCAGATTCAACTTTGGATGCATATTTGAAGGCCTTCATAGACTCAAATTGAGTTGATATTGGTGTCCTTGGAAACTATGGATGTCTAGTTTCTAGAACACTAAAGAAATTGGAAATCATCCATTGGATCAAAAGTTATGGCCTCGGAAAGTGTGCTGACGCACTTTTACACAGCTTTTTGGATATCTCAACCATTTTAACTCCAATTTCGACCCATGAATAGTTGTTGAAAAGGGAATTCAATGTTGGTATTAACCCGTTCTAATAGTTCAATAAAAATTAGGGTTTCTATGGCTCTCAAGAGTCAATGTTGAGTCAAACTTGGTCAAAGTTGAAAAAAAGCTTCGAGTAGCTTGGATTTGATGTAAAAGCATAAAAAATGTCATTTCAAAAGGATTTTGACCTCTTTTGACTTTCGGTCAACCTAGAGTTGACTAGGGGCATTTTGGTCATTTTGACTAAAAATGGCACTTTGTGTGCTCTAATGTCCGAACAGGTTGCACCAAGTTAATCTAGATGTTCCTGTGGCCCTTTAGAGAAAAGATAAAAATTTTGGGATTTTCGGGGTCTAGCACACAAATCGAAGGCAGACAAAATACGGTATCTACAAGGGGAGAGCTAGCATAGGGTATACTAGATAGGGGGAGAGCTAGCATAGGGCACACAAAGCGAGGTTTTGATGTCGAGTACCTCTTTCGAATTTGGGTCGAGTACCTCTTTGGGTTGGAAGGAGTAGGTAGATGAAAAGTTGTCCGATATGGGTTTCATGGTGGCATTGCAGCAGGCTAGCTTGGTAAAGACTATTGTTTAATCGTGTTACTTGTTCAACTATAGGGACTTGTGTAATCTTCGTCATTTGGTCCACCGATGGTGTAGCACCACCCATACCTTCTTCCTTTCTTACGACGAGATCACCGTGACCTTGGAGGATGTGGCAAACCAATTATTGTTACCTATTCTCAATGATGTTGACCCGAGCAATATTGAGCTTTCCCCCGAGAAGGAAGCCATGGAGGCCGACTTGAAGAAAGGGATGAGTGGCAACATGAAGTTGTTGCACTGGGTTGGGGCTTTCTCCAAGGCTTCCAATGTAGTCCGCCATGCAGCCTTTGTTGTGTTCTGGCTCTATAAGTTCATCTTTTTCTTTCACCCTCATTATACTGTAAAACCTCTTTATTTTCGATTAGCCATAAAGATTTCTGTGAGTTTGCCATTGGCCTCTATGTTTCTAAGTCATTTGTATGTGCAGTTGGACATTTTGCAAAGTGATAAGAAGCAAGCAGGCTCCTATCACATTGTTACTACTTCTGCCCACAATACCATTTTGCAGCATCTGCTATGGGAGCGTTATGCTAGGCACTTGGCTAAGTACTAGTCCGTCCGTTTTGCTAAAGAGAAGTACCATTCTTGTCCGAAGGTTATTACTGATTTTTTTGGCTATTTCGTATCTGATTTTCCATTAGCTTACCACTGGGTTAGGTTGAAGCTATTTAGGCATCCTGTCGTCGAGTTTTTTTATAAGGGAGTTGGCTTTTGTTAAAGGGCATACAAGAATTTGGGCACTGGCTTCACATGTGTTGATTTGGTTATGGGCCCCTTTACTGACACTACTAGGACCACCACCCAATTGACTGCCTTTGATGAGATGGGGATTACACACTTGGCAGCCACTAATGCTAGGTGGCTGCCTTACCTAATTGATGAGGGCATCCGCTTTGTACACTATTTTGCCAACAGAGTGAGGAGGCAGTTTGGGTTGGATCAGGACATGCCTGATTATTTCTCTACCATTCTAGAGTCTACTACTTCTGTCTAACCATTTCTACGGCTTAGTGCTTTTGAGTTTTGAAGCAAGCGTTTCACAGCAATCACTATTCTGGGTTCATAAAGAGAGGGTTTTTTGCACAACTGCGATGCATAGGTATTGGCAAGCTGTGATGACTTAATTTGAGCGGGATTTGTTAGGTAGCTGTGGGTTTTCTCTTATTCCTCCTGATATTCTGTATGCCATCATTTCTGCTAACCCGTGGTTGTTGCTGCTATATTTGAATGGTAGGCAAAGGAGAAGGTGTGTTATTTGTATTCTAGTGAGTACCCCACGGGTTGGGAGAAAAAGGTGAAAGTGGTGAACCTTCCTGCGCTTGCGAAGAAGGGCTTGGTCTCTCGGTCTGCTAAGCCCAAGTCTATCAAGAGAGGGGATGATTCCTCTAAGACTTGTTCTGATATCGTTCCCTATGGGAGTGGTCTTCCTCCCATTGGTAACATAGTTCTTGAGGGTTCTCCTCCTCCTTCTGCTCATACCCGTTCTGGCAGGCACCCTACTGTAAGCAAGCCTAAGCCTTCCGCTCCACGGCCATCTACGAATGCTCCTCCTTCTAGCAAGACCCGTGGTAGCAAGAGGAAGACATCTCCACCACCTTCATTTACCACTACTGAGAGGAGAGTATGTTATCTCTAACCTTACTTCTTCTTTACTTCATGGGACCTTCTTGCGAGTGCATCTCAGACTGGGAGCGCTTTTCCTACTACTCTCTTTGTTATCTCTACTAGTGATCCCTTTGTTACTCTGTCCCAAGTTGTGAAAGATGGCTCCTCATTGGTGGTCACTCCTTCACCCATTCCTAGTTCTGCCACCCAAGGGCCCGATGCAAATTTGTCCTCTGATGAGGGATCCGAGGAGGTCCTTGAGGATTCTGAGGGCGAGCCTGTCATGAGGATGAGGTTTTCTAATTTTGACAAAGACGATGGCAGTGGTGAGCATGAGACTGAAGCTATGGGTATATGTCTCTTGCCCTTATAAAATCTTCTTTTTCTCTTTTTTTTTTTTTTTTTTAATTTCTTTTTATAACTTCCTGGTACAATTCTCTAATTGTTCTGTACATCATTTTCCTTAGCCATAGATATTCCTAAGGAACTCAAGACTACAGTAGGCACCGCAATGCCTACAGCCCCTACTTCTACCACAACTGTAATCCTCACTCCTATGGATCTTAGTACTTTTATTTCTCCTGTATCTTCCTCATTACAAATTCATCCCTTCACTTTGTCTATCCCTTGTGAACTCATGCTATATTTCATATTTCTTCCCAGGTCCGACTCCTCTCGAGGTGGCTTCATCCTCTCAGTTTGAGGTTGGTAGTAGTTCTACTATAGTTCCTGATCCAGCGAGCGAGGCCACTACCTTCTTCTTCCAATTTGACCAGCCCGAGACCAATGATCTTGATCCTACAAATTTATGGGGTGCTGGAGCCCCTTATGTTGATTTTCATGGCTTTCGGGTTCTTAGGGAGTGCATCTCCTCTTTGGAGGCAGTCTATAACAACAGTGGGGACTTTATGCAGGGGTTTATTTTTGGCCGATCCATGGGGGAGCACTTCCTCAAGCTATTAGGAAGCGTAATGAATGACATTGAGCATAACTTCATCGACACCATGTCTGCTGAGAGGATCTTGTAGTGGAGGGCTATAGTTAAGGATTTAATCAGAGTGGGATTTGTTGTGGAGTTTCTACTTGATCATTTGGGAGAGATTGCCCGAGCCTTCTTTATGAGGAAGGTTCAGCCTGCTGTGGATGCCATTGATGCCTGTGTTAAAACTGTGAAGAAGGAGATGGCAGACTTAGAGGCACGTCGTGAGCATCTCCTTTCTGGTGTTGTTGGCCCTTATTTCAGGCCTTTGATTACATTATGTAGTTTTGTGTTTCCCTTATTTTCTTTCCCTTTCCATCCTACCCAGTATACTTCTTTATTTCTCTAGCACTTATTTGATTAGTCTAACATGACTTATATATTTTGGGCTTGTAATCTACTATGCTACATCTACTATAGCTATTACTATGATTATGATATAATATGTTTTGCTAATACTCCATAGTCTTCATTACTTTTTACAAATGAGAACATACTATAATACTTTCTTGTGACATTATCCCTTGCAAGGGTAGCCACTTAGAGGAAAGAAAACTAAACAAGAGAAAAGAATAACTACATAATCTTTCCTAAGCATAATAACGCTTTAACCATTTGTCATTAATGGGGTCCATTAAATCCTTTTCATTCATCTAGGCCAAACAGTAATACCCATTTGCATATGCTTCCCTTACTACAAAGGGTCCCTCCCATTTTAGTGAAAATTGAGATGGTTTTGCCATACCTCGCCTAATGTGGTCTGCCATTTTTAGCACATTCTGCCCTTCTACAAACACCCTTTCTTTGGTGGTCTTGCCACAAGCTTTAGTCATCCTTTGCCTGTATCTGCAGCTGCACTTTTGGGCCTTCTCCCTTTTCTCGTCTAATCCTTCTAGGTCTTCACATCTTTTTGCTGTAAAAACTTCCTTCGCTTTTTCTTTCTTTCGTGCTTGTATTACCCTTAAGGAGGGCATCTTCACTTCAACTGGGCTCATTACCTCCATTTCGTAGACTAAGGAGAAGGGAGAAAATCCTGTGGCAGACTTAGGTGAGCTTCGGTAGGCCCAAAGGGCATCTGGCAGATGTGTTACCCATCCCCCAATGTATTCTTGACTCATCTTGCTAATGACCTTGATGAGAGTCATGTTTGTTGCTTCTACTTGCCCATTCCCTTGGGAGTATTAAGGCGATGATCGATGGTGTTTAATTTGATAAAATTCCAGCATCTTTTGAACCTCACTATTGACAAATGGAGTGTCATTATCACTTATGATCCTATGAGGTACCCCAAGTCTGATAATTATGTTCTCCTTGATAAAATTTGCCATAGCTCCTCCCATGGCCTTGCGGAGTGGTATGGCTTCTGTCCACTTGGTAAAGTATTATGTAGCCATAAGGATCCATATGTACCAATGAGAAGGTGGGTTAACTGGTCCCACTAAGTCAAGCTCCCAGGTACAAAAAGGCCAAGAGGTGACCATACTATGTAAGCTTTATGGGTAGGTGTGGATCAGGTTGGCCTGCACTTGGCAACTGTGGCACTTCTTCACAAATTCTGTTGTATCCTTTTTCATAGTGGGCCAATAATAACCCATCTGTAGCATACACCGATATAGCTTTTTCTTCCCTTGGTGCTCTCTACACTCCCCTACGTGTACTTCCTTTATCATTTCTCTAGCTTCCTCGTACCCAAACGTTGTAGCGAGTCCCCATCATAACCCTTCTTAAAAAGGATCCCCTCATGTAAAAAGTAACGTGTTGCCTGCTTCTTACTTTCTTCTTTATCTGTAGTTAAACGAATGACCTCACATTGGGTTTGGACTGAGTCTGCATTTTTACCCATGCTTAGCTAGTAAAAACCCTCTCTCTAAAGCCTGCGGTAAAGGCTACTCTCGCCGTAGAACCTACAGGTTCTGCCATGCACCTCCCTCAGGTTTTTTTGGGCATCTTCTTGTCCCACACATCTTGACAGAATTCCTCTTGGCATTCTGTTGTATAGTTCCCCTTTCATCAGGGTGTAGTCCTTCAATGTCTTCAAATCTACCATATTTCCTTCTTTCAATAGGGCTTCCTTAATGGGAATTCTTCAGTCCTCCTCACACCCTTGTTTTTCCTAGTATTTTTCCTATAGTATTTCAACAATAGACTCGCTGCTCTTGTTGACTTCGACCTTGGTAGTACTCCCTTCAAAGGCTATCTGTAAGCCCAATGCAGCCAGCACATCTACAAACCCAACGTAGCCAGCACATCTGCATACCTATTCTCGCTTCTCTAAGCATGCTCTATTTCAAATGTAGAAAATTCTTCTTCCATCCTCTGGGCTAGTGTCTTGTATGGAGCCAAGCTTGGTTCCTTTAAAGAGAAACTTCCATTGGCCTGGCAAACCACCAGGTTAGAGTAGCCTATCACTTTGAAATGTTTGATCTCCATCTTGAGGGTTGTGGCTAACTCGGTAAGATAGGCCTCATATTCTATGGTGTTGTTTGAACATGGAAACTCTAATTTGAATGAGAGTGCCACGTACTGGAAAAACATGGTTTGTACTGCATACAAAACACACGCAACAGAAAATTAATTCATTCGCAATTAATAACATGTACTATACAAATTTCAGAATTTAAGAACAAGAGAACGTACATTGCTGTGGTGAAATTCAAAACCAAAGATTAGAAGTACTTGGGAACACTTTTAATCTTCACTCAAATTCTACTTATGCCCAAGAAGTGTGGTCTCTCAATCAATTTACACATATGTGTTCAAGGGAGAATAAGAGAGTGGCTTACACTCACATACTCACCGTTTTCATAACTCTCGAAAATTCTGTATGTTCCTCTCCTTAAATATAACTAATTATCTAACTGGGTTAGCCTTTTGAGCCATTCTAATTGGGCTTTAGTATGTGGCTTGGAGTAGGGCCAAAAGGGACAAATAAGACACTAGCTCCAATGGGTTTTGGGCCTTTCTATCAACTCTTGACAAGCCCAAAATTACCATTAATTATATTTAATACCACTATATAAATATAATTGCACTCTAGGACTTATTAATAAATTATATCCCAAGACTTTATTATACATTCAACCCCTTCATTAAAATATTCGTAGTAATACAAAGTCATGAATGTTGACTACCATTTTAAAGATTACTATGACTTAATCATTGAGTACCCAGTTTAATCCTTTAAGTTATTCATCATATATTTATGAAATCAAATTTCATAAATATATACTTTAGTAACTTCTTACTAAAGTGGCTAGGCCTAACACTCTGAATAAACAAACCCATTAAACTTATCTCAAGGGAATATTTTATATCTCCGTTAAGAGATTATGAATTCCATCTTGAGAATATATGTTCCTTCAACATTAATTGTGGCTGCCCAACATACTGAGGTTTTGATCGTGACTTTAGATCTCACTTCTGATATATTAAAGCAACCTACACTTCATGATCAAGTTCATTATTCTCTCAGGATTAAGAGTTGACGTAAATAGAAGTCATAAGATTTATTATTCATTTGGAAATCATTAGTAGAATAATAAATCTCACAGTGGTCCAGTTCAATATGTCTCTTAACACTTAAAACATATCAACATATCAAACTAGAAGTCTCCACTTCCATGATCAAGACAAATCATCTTAGTTGATATGTTATAGTCTTTGCAAATGAAATGTCCAATTTCATCACCGACTACGAACTAAAATTCTGAGTTTACAAAGAACTTATGATTTATATCTTCTGTGACTAAATCACATACTATGCATCTCATGGACTATATAATAATGTCCAAATATTCATGTTACCATTATTTTAGATAATAATAAAAACAACTTTCTTAATCACAACATAATGTCATACATAATGCCATACATAGCATTATACAATAGGATTTAAAGGGCACATATCCTAACAATCTCCCACTTGCCCTAAAGACTATTGTGTACTAATCTAACTTCCATTCCCTCCAAATGTGACTCAAAAGTCTTTTGGGGAAAGGCTTTGGTAAAGGGATCTGCTAGATTATTTGCACTATCAATCTTTGCTACTACTACATCTCCTCAAGTAAAAATGTCTCGAATGATGTGGTAACTTCTTTCAATATGCTTTCCTTTCTTGTGATTTCTTGGATCCTTGGATTTTGCAACCGCTCCACTATTGTTGTAGAACAATGTGATAGGAACTTGCTCCATTCTCACAACACCAAGATTAGAAAGGAATTTCTTGAGCCAAATAGCTTCCTTTGTCGCTTCACAAGCAGAAACTTATTCTTCTTCCATGGTGGAGTCGGCAATACAAGATTGCTTAACACTCCTCCAACTTATGGCTCCACCTCCCAAGATGAACACACAACCTAAAGTGGACTTTCTGAAATCAAGATTTGACTAAAAATCAGAATTTGTGTAACCAATAGGTATCAAATCCTCACATCGATAAAATAGCAAATAGTCTCTCGTTCTCCTTAGATACTTGAGAATATGCTTAACAGCCTTGCAATGTTTTGGTCCTGGATTTGATTGATATCGGCTAACTATGCCAATTGAATAACATATATTTGGCTTAGTACATAGCATGGCATACATGAGACTTCCCACTGCAGAAGCATTGGGAATTTGTCTCATCATATTTTCTTCCTCAAGAGTCTTAGTCCTTTGGTCATCAAACAAAGGAACTCCATGTCTGAAAGGAAGTAATCCTTTCTTGGAGTTTTGCTTGCTAAATCTTGCTAGAATCTTATCTATATATCCAGCTTGTAATAAGCTTAACATTCTATTCTTTCGATCTTGCCAAAGCTTGATCCCAAGAATATAGTTAGCTTTGCCTAAGTCCTTCATTCAAATTGGCTTGACAACTAAATCTTTACCAATGACATTACCCCTACATCATTTCTAATGAGTATAATATCATCAACATAAAAGCACTAGGAACATTACTACTCTATCTTGATGTCTTTTGTACACATATGGTTCATCAAGATTTTGTTCAAAACCAAATGACTTGATTTCTTGATCAAATCTAATGTTCCATGATCTGGATGCTTGCTTAAGTCCATAAATGGACCTTTTCAACTTGCATACCATATGCTCTTAGTTTTTTGCTATGAAACCTTCCGATTACATCATATAGATTTCTTCTTCAAGATTGTCATTAAGAATTGCAATCTTGACATCCATTTGCCAAATCTCATAATCATAATGAGTAGCAATGGATAAGAGAATTCTAATAGATTTAAACATGGCTACTGGCGAAAAAGGTTTCTTCATAATCAATAGCTTCTTTTTGTGGATGCCCTTTTGCCACTAGTCTTGCCTTAAAGGTTTCAACCTTTCCATCTATCCCTCTCTTCCTTTTGTAAACCCATTTGCAACCAACAGGTTTAATGCCGTTAGGCGCCTTTACAAGATCCCAAACTTGATTGGAATACATAGAATCCAATTTAGATTTCATAGCTTTGACCCAATGATGTGCATCTATATCTTTCATTGCCTCTTCATAAGTGTAAGGATCAGATTCAGCCTCTTCTAGGATAGCTTCATAAGTTTCTCCTAGATCTATAAATCTTACAATTGGCCAAACAATTCTCCCACTACGACGAGGCACCTGTGTACTAGTCATCTCAAAAGTAGAATCTTGTGGTGTATTTGATACAACCACATCATCCCTAGTTTCATCCATTGGTTGTTCAATTACAGGTTCATTCATTTCAGCCAAAACAACTCTACTTTTAGGAATATAATCATTCACATAGTCATTTTCCAAAAATTTGGCATTTGTACTAACAAACACTTTATTATCATTATGACTATAGAATAAACCTCCAACATTTCCTTTTGGATACCCTACAAAGAAAACCACATCTTTTTTAGATTGTAACTTGTCAGACTTTCCTTTCAACACATGTGTTTGGACAACCCCAAATATGGAGATGTCTCATACTAGGCTTACACCTAATCCACAACGCTACAGGTGTTTTAGGAATAGACTTTGAAGGTACAAAATTTAGAAGATACATTGCAGTATTTAAGGCATATCCCCAAAAAGAAATTGGTAAAGTCGAATAACTCAACATGGATCTAACCATATCTAAGAGAGTCCTATTTCTTCTTTCTGATACACCATTTTGTTATGGTGTTCCAGGTGCAGTTAACTAGGATATAATCCCACTTTCAGTTAAGTAATCCATGAAATCCCCAAGAAGATATTCGCCATCACGATCAGATCAAATGGCCTTTATGCATTTACCTAATTGATTCTCAACTTCAGCCCTAAACTTTTTGAACTTTTCAAAGGCATCAGACTTTTGTTTCATTAGTGAAAGCTCTAAAATGTGTGAAAACACAAGAGCTATTTAGACCCCCAAATTAAAATTACATCTCAATAGATTTTACTCTAACTTATACTAAGTGCGAAAAAGAGTAAATGCGAGCGTATAAACAAACAAGCTACTCTAACCCATATTCATAATAACACAGCAGTAAAATGAAAAGTAAAAGAGTAGGGAAAAAGGATGCAAACAAAAAGACAACACAGCGATGTGTTATCGAAGAGGAAACTGAAGTCCTCGACGTAAAACCTCTCCGCCGCCCTCCAAGCGATAATTGATCCACTAGACAATCAATTGGGATACATAGGTTAGCAAGAGACCCTCCAAGACTAATCTACTTGATGTACCTAAGCCCTCCAAGCTCCTACTCCAACAAGGCTTCTCGGAACCGTGCCTTGTCTAGCTCTTTGGATCCTGTAACAAGCTCCATGTTGCATCTACCATCCTTGGCTTCTTCCAATGCTTCCTAATAGCACCAAAACCTCATTAAACACTCTGAAAGGGTATGGTAAGTGTTTGGGCTATCAACCTCTCAAAGATATGAAAATGGAGAGGTAGGAGTTGAGGAAAATCCATAAGCAATTGTGTAGAGGATTGTGGGTATAACAATCTCTAACTCTCAAGATTTCTGGCTAGGGTTTTCTCTTAGAAGCACTCCTTAAAATTTGTGGGTAATGTGGGTATATATATTGTGGGTACAAAAAGTGTGTATCAGATAGGACAATTTGGCAAAACAGAATGTTTCGCGAGTGTCTTACGGGAAGGCCTTACCTGCGAGCTACTCGTGAAACACAGTTGTCTCCATTTGTCCTGACCCTTCGCATTCCAGTCATGTGCAGGGCACATGCATCATTTCGTGGGATGCTTAGTCATGAGCTACTAGAAAAAACTCTTCATTCTTCAATTGCTTGAGTCTTCACACACACTCTCTCACACACAACCCTTACAATTAAATGCCACAATAAATACAGGGTACAACAAATTGAATAAAATTACAATCAAATTTGGCACAGAATTAAAGCCAACAAAAACACATAGTTGTAAATTACAACTTTACAATCTCCCCCTTTGGCTATTCCTTAACAAAACCCCTAAAACAGACTCTAGACTTAGACGTGAGTTTGAGAATAGTGGCAAAACTCACTCACACCTAATCTAGAAACTGTGAAGCACTTGCACATATATACCTGTAACTTGAAACACTTGCACACAAACAAAACTTTCATTAAGCTTATGACAAGTTGAATACAAGGTACGTACATGAGCAAGTAAAAAAAGGTCAAGTTTGAAAACACTATATATCATGTAAGCATAACTTGATCAAACAAGTTTAGTCATTAAAGAATGACTACAATGAACATTTAGCTAGTAAATGCTCATCCGGACATGCAATGCAATGAAGACCACCCACAATGATCAATTGCATGTCCAACACACAACTAATGCAAAATACACAAAGTATATGCATTTAGGATACAAGATCCTACTAGGGTACAAGTGTGAGGTACTTAAGACATATTAGCAATATCTTAAAAGTACAAAAAAAAGCTACAAAGCATTGAGATAAACACAAATACTGAATATAAAACTGAAATTAAGAACAAAGTACAAAAACTTTAAACAAAAATAGTAAAAACACTAAACCAACAGTTATAAAAGTTAGAATAAACAATGCTAAACCACCTGCATAAACCAATGTTTCTAAGCCTAAGCTATGCTCCCCCTAAACTGTGCAATCTCCCCCTCAAAATTTTCTCCCCCTTTTTGACCGAAATGGCCAAAGGGCTAGAACTAGTCAAACACTGAATCTGAACCATGGTCTACGGACAAGTCCTCGATCTGAGAAGATAATTCCGTGATCTGACCCTGAACGTATGCAAACTAGTCCACGGTGTGCTGCACATGGTAGTCTAGAAAGGTATACAGTTGGTCCACTCTGGCAAGAAGTCTATCAAGTCTGTCTGGTCCTCATATTGGTGTGGAGGATGATGGCTGAGCTGAAATCTCTGGATCAGAGGTAAATTTATCAATCTCCTCCTCTGTATCACCTCCCTCTTCGTCAACACGATCCCGTGTTATTGAAGACACACCGGTTCTGGAGCCTTTGATGTGAGCTGTGCTCCTAGTCACTGTGTGTGCACCAATAGGATAGCCTCGTTGTACCACAGTAAGACCACTCGAGAATTTGAGCCTTGTCTTTGCAATTAGGCCCATTATGAGTGAGGGGAATGGTATGACTGCTCTGGAGTTCTGCTTCTCTATGCTCTTCTTCAATAGATGGAAGATGTGTCCACATATATCAATCTCCTTGTAAGTAAAGAGATCATACAAGAAGATTGTCCTTGGAGCAAACAATGTTGTGATGTTGGTGATCAGGTACAGATTATGGATCACCATATGAGCTAAAGTCCTCATCTCCGGAGTGAAGGGTATTGTGTTCATGGAGGACTTCTTCAGTGTACCACCAAGTATCCTCACCATCTCCTTAATGGATTCCAATCTATCCTCATATTGCACTGTGATCGGCTGTGAGGGAGGACGAACTTCTAATAACTTTTGAATGCTGTCCCTAGTGATCACAAACTCTTTGTGTTTCACCCAGCAGTCTATATGATCTCCTTCTACTCTAGCATTGGAGAAGAACTCTTTGATGATCTCCAAGTACACAACTCCACTCAGGTTCAAAAGCTTTATCCAAGTCCTTTCCTTGAACACTGCGAGTATGCAGGTGTCCTCAAGGGTATCCAACTTGACAACCCTCTCCATGATAATCGTGGCTCTTTTGTAGCAGTCATTGTATTTCAAATCTGCCTCAACAAACCGAAAATTATCAGAATCCATGCATGCACGTTTTAAGGTTGGTCTCTTAGGAGTTGAATGTTTGGTAGGAGACATCTGTACATAAAAACAAAAAACAAAGAAACCAAGTGCACAAACACAAAACAGAACACAAAACTTGATTAGATTCAAGTTAGTTCCAAAACTGAAGTAAAACAACTTAAAACAGAGCATAACAAACTCGAAACACCATGCTATAACAGCTAAAACATGTAAACATAAACACAATGCATGAAAATAAGTGACTATGCATGTGTGTGCATGTGTTGTGCATTTATGTGCATGAGCTAATGCATGTGAGTGCAGCAGGTGATGCGTAGTGTGTGCCTAGGAGGTGCATGGCATGGCATGGCACAAAGTGGGAAAGTGTGTAAAACACACACTCATTGATCAAAACATGTCAAACATGTTCAATCAAGAGTAAACCCAAGCATTGGCACTCAGTTGAGTCCAATACATCACAAAAATGGCACATGGACATTCTATCAAGCACAAAACATGCAATAGTGAACAACAACTATGAACAATGCATGAACACATGTGAAAATGCCTCAATACATGTTTAAATTGCCACATGGGGCCAACACAGGTACAAACAAACTAAATGGGACTCAACCCAATCAAAGATTTTAAAAAAAAAAATCACAAAATTAAGAATCCCAACCCTTTTTCAAAAAATCCCCAAATTTTTAAAACCCTAACTTAATTTTTGCATAATCCTAGACAAACATGAAGAAATTTTTTTAGAAAACATACCTTGAAGTTGAAGATGTAGAAAACAAGCTTGAAAATGTTGGGGTTTGAGTGAAAAATGATTTTAGGTTAAGAGGGGTTTGAGAGAGGCAGTGCGAGGGAAAAAAAACTAAGTGTTTGAAAAATTGTCACATTTGCTATATAAAACTGAAAACCTGCATTTTTCACAAGTTAGGAAGTCACGAGATTAGTCGCGAGAAGCACAAAAGTTTTCACAAGAAGCTTTTAGTCGTGAAACAGTCGTGATAGCCTCTGTATGAAATTGAAAATTTTCTATTTTTTGCCTAAAAAGCATTTCGCGAGAGAGGTTCAGTAGCAAAATACCCGCGAGACAGTAGCAAGACTCTCTGCATGAAACTGAAAAACTTTTATTTCCCTTAAGTTGGTTTTGCAAGAAGCTCTAAGTCGCAAGCTTCTTGTGAAACTGCCTCTGAACAAGTTTTTGAAGAAAAAAACAAAAATGCATTTTGAACAAAAACTAAAAACACGAAAGTATAAAATCACTTTCAAAAAACATATAAAACACTCAAAAATCTTTTTGGGTTTGATCGACAAGTAATTGAGCATACACATCACATTTGAACATTGTAAGGTTGAATTTAATCAACCATGTGTTGGCTTTATTCCGTGACAAATTTGCTTGTAATACAGCACTTAGAAACCCTATATTTAGGTGGGAATCATGTAAGGGTAGTGTGTGAGAGAGTGTGAAGAAATGCTTAAGACTGTGCAGTGAAGCAGGGACTCGCGGCTGGATCTCGCGGGAGGCTCGTGGCTTGCAAGCCGCCAAAAGTTGCACACGCGCAAAGCATGCAGGGGAGCTGAACAGTCATGCCAACTAGAGCACTACAGGACAAAAATCCAGACTGGCCATTCAGTTAGCTCGCGGCTTGAACTCGCGACTCAGTCAAGTCGCGAGGTCAAGTCGCCAGCCAACCTTGTTTTGGGAAAAACTGACTCTTCGCATTCCATTATCACACCAGTATAAATACCCCTCATTCCCACAAAATATAGGTGGCTATTTAGAAAGAAAAACCCTAAGAGAGGTTTCTTCAAAAACACCCACCCAATTAGAGAGAGTTACTCATTCTTAGAGAGAAATCTTTGTAGTCTCTTCTCATTCCCTCTCTCATTGTCATACCTATTGAGAGGAGATTTCTATCCAAACACTACCCACACCCATTTAGAGTGTTGAGTGTTTTTGGAGCTTTGGGAAGCATTAGAAGATGCCAAGGATGGCAGATGCTATGGATTATAGCGGAATCCGGTAAGCTAGAAAAGAAAAAGGTTCGGCGCAACCTCGTTGGAGCAAGAAGCTTGGAGGGCTTAGGTACATTGGGTGGATTAGGCTTGGAGGGTCTATTGCTGGTCATGTATCCCAACTACATTTTCTAGTGGATTATTGACCGCTTGGGGGGCGGCGAAGAGGTTTTACGCCGAGGGCTTCGGTTTCCTCTTCGATAACACATCGTGTGTTGTCCTTGTGTTTACATCTTTCTCCCCTTTTATCTTTGCCTTTTATTATCTGCTGTCGATTGTGATTTTAATTGGCTTAGATTGGTTACCAATTCTATTTTATAGCTTTTGTTCATTTTCCGCACACTAGTTGTTTGACATAAAGTTTGAATTGGTTATTTTGTAATTGGGGGTCTAAATGTTCAAGGGTGTTTTACACACTATTTGAACTTTCAAACATGTACAATCACATAAATGAGATAAGCATTATTTGAACAAAGTCTTGTGTGTTATGGGTGAGTATCAAATATGGAATAGTCCTTAGACCAGAATGATGCTTCAATGATCAATTCAATCAAGTCATACACAACTGGTACTAAATCATGTGGTCTATCTTAATTATAGAAATGAACATATATGACCTTTCACAAGAGAATGATTACAAAACTTAGAAGCTTTTCATTTGTGTAAGGTTGAATTTATCAACCATCTTGCTGGCTTTATTCCGTGTCAAATTTGCTTGTATTTTAGCGATTAGTAACCATGTATTTAGGTGGGAATCATGTAAGGGTAGTGTGTGAGAGAGCGTGAAGAAATGCTCAAGATTGTGCAACGAAGCAGGGGATCGCGATTGGATCTCGCGGGTGGCTCGCGGCTTGCAAGCCGCCAAAAAGGTGCACACGTGTCAAGCATGCTAGAAGCTGAAGAGTCACGCCAACTGTTGCACTAGAGGAAAAAAGTCCCAGGCTAGCCAGGTCGTTAGCTCGCGGCTTGAACTCGCGACTCAACCCAGTCGCGAGATCAAGTCGCCAGAACACCCTATTTAGGAAAAACTGACTTTTCACATTCCTTCTCACCCTACTATATATATACCCTTATACCCACGATATTGAGAGAGCTTCCAGAGAGAATTTTGAGAGAGAAACCCTAGAGAAAAACAAGATTGATTCATCCACAATCTTCACATAGAGACTCTTCAAATTCCTCTACTCTCTTCCTCTCCATTGTCAAATCATTGAAAGGTACATTACCAAAACCTTTTCTCACCATACCCATATCTGTGAGGAGGCCATTTGGTGTTTGGGAAGTAGTTAAGAAGAGACCAATTTCATATTGGTAGATGCTATGGTCAAGTAGCGAAATCCGGCAAGCTAAAGAAGAAATAGGTTCGGCGTAATCTCGTTGGAGTAGGAGCTTGGAGGGCTTAGGTACATTGGGTAGATTAGGCTTGGGGGGTCTTCTACTGTTCATGTATCCCAACTACATTCTTTAGTGGAATGTTTACTGCTTAGAGAGCGGTGGAGAGGTTTTACGCCGACGGCTTCGGTTTCCTCTTCGATAACACATCAAGTGTTGTCCTTGTGTTTGTATCTCTCTTCCCTTAATCTTTTCGATTTAATATTTGCTGTGGATGTGAATTTAATTGGTTTAGATTCTTTATCAATTCTGTATTAAGTTTACGTTCATTTTTCGGACATTAATTGTTTGATATTAAGCTTGAATTGGTAATTTGTAAATTGGGGGTCCAAACGTTCAAGGTGTTTTATACACTTATTGAACTTTCAATTGATATCAGAGCGAGTACACCCTTATTGGTTTCATTACCATATTATGATCCTTGACCCCATATTGAGATGGACCGGTCTCAATCTTTAAATGCTCCACCATATTTTGATGGTAGCAACTATGCCTTTTGGAAGGTAAGGATGAGAGCATTTCTGTGTTCTATTGATGAGGCTATTTGGGAAGCTGTTGAAATAGGTTGGACAAAGCTAGAGGCAGCCAAATCCACTTGGGATAAGGCAGCTCTCGTGGCATCAAATGCTAATAGTAAAGCACTTAATGCAATTTTTTGTGGTGTGTCCCCAGATGAATTCCATCGGATTTCTCATATCACCGTTGCCTAGGAAGCATGGCAGATTTTGGAAACCACTTATGAAGGTACAAAGAAAGTGAAAGACACAAAACTACAAATGCTGACTACTAGGTTTGAGGAACTCTGGATGAGCGAGGATGAGTCCTTTAACTCTTTCTATAGTAAGCTAAATGAAGTAGTCATCGACAAGTTTAACCTGGGAGAGAAAATGGAGGACTCGAAAGTTGTAAGAAAAATTCTTCGTTCATTACCGGAGAGCTTCCGTGCAAAGGTGACTACAATAGAGGAGAGCAAAGACCTTGATGAAATCAAAGTCCAAGAGCTGATAGGTTCTCTCTAGACGTATGAACTTTCGTTACCAAATCAAAGAAAGAGCAAATTACTGGCTCTTAAGACAATAAATGAAAAGGTAGAAGGTCATGGTTCATCAGATGAGGATGTAGTAGAAAAGGATGTTGCCTACCTTGCAAAGAATTTCCACAAATTTTTAAAGTTCAAAAACATTGAGAAATTTGGTGACAAAGGGAAATTTATGAGTTTCGGAAAGGAAAAGAAAGACTTCAAAAAGAGAGAAGGAAAGGAGTCCCAATCTACACAAGGAGTCACTTGTTTTGAGTGTAATGGACAAGGTCATTTCAAAAAGGAATGTCCTAATTATCTGAGATCGAAGGGCAAAGTGTATGCCACCACTCTCAGTGATTCAGATTCCTCCACCTTTGATTCGGAGGATAGCTATTATGAAGAAGGGAATTTCTCAGCATTCATGACTGTTGCTTATGTTGAGTCTTCGAAGGACTTGAATTTGCTTGTGGAAGAACTTGGGGAGCATAGTGATGAAGAATTCATGGGAATTATAGAAGAATCAGATGCTGAAGAAGATGAAGATACAGCTGGTCTGAAAGAGAACTACAATTCTCTACTTGAGAAGTCAGGAGAATATACTAGGGTGGCCAAAGCAGCTGTGAAAAAGATGAAGAAAGCTGAAGAGGACTATAAAAGTCTTCTAGTGAGATATAAGGAGGCTAAGTGTGAGATAGAGACGCTAAATGGTGAGCTAATTGAGGCTTACACCAAGGTAAAATTCCTTGAGCTTGAGGTGATTCAAGCAAATGCCAAGGTGGAGCGAGTCTCTACAAAGAAGCTTGATGATGTCCTTTCTTCTCAAAAGACCTTCTCTGACAAAACCGGATTAGGATACACTAGTGAAAGTAGTTCAGCTGTGAACATCTCTAAAGAAGTGAAGTTTGTGAAGGCCAAAGAGCCGGTTATAGTTGTCCCTACTGTTGAAAAGGCAAATATTGAGAAGAAGAAGAATGTAACTAACCAACGAGTGTTGAACAAGCCCCGTAATCAATCTATGGTCAGGTTTGATGGCAGATCAAAATCTCTTCCTCGATCACAAAGAGGTCCTAGAACGAATCATGTGTGCCATCACTGCGGACTTTAAGGGCACACTTGACCTAATTGTCATAAGCTAAGAGCATTGAGGAATGCTGGTGACCAAAGTTCAAGAAGGCCTAGAAATGACAAGAGGACTTAGGCTATTGAGTCATCAAGAGATCGAAATGTTGATCCCTGAATGATGGACGTGATGAAGATAATTGGTGCATTCACCAATTGCTTGGAAAGCTTCACTAGAAGGTTTGAAAGTCCTAACTCTCGTACCCAATCCTATGCGGATATCACCCCAAACACACGTGACATGTGGGTGATGAAGGGTACTCATGCATAAGCATTACCACATGTCTATGCATTAATTCTTCCTATGTTGTATGACTGTTGGTTTGTTTATTGATTATGAAATTTGAAAATTGTGTGGTTGTTTAATTTTTGTTGTTTGTGTTTACATTATTGCCTCTTATCAATCTTTTCTTTCTTGTGTGTCAAAAATCCAAAAACCACATAAAAAGTAGAAAATCCAAAAAGATTGATCGACATTGTTGAGTTTTGTCTCAAAATATGTTTTATCTTGTACCTTTGTGCATCTACGAGCATAGCTTGTTCCCTATGCATTTATATCATTGTGGGAGAAATTTTGAAATCTTTGTAACTGTTGTAAATAGATCTTCAACCTTGAGATGAATGATTAGTGAATGGTTTTGTTGATATTGAGACATGCATAGACTTGTGTCTATATATCTTCCCACACTTTATTTTATTGTTTTTTGCTAAAAGAGCTCACTAAATGTAAATCTCCAAATGAAAAGAGATATTGAGCTGCAAAAGCCTGTCACACATACTAGTATTTGACTAGGAAAAAGGGAAAGCGACCAAAATATTAAAAGTATATGATGTCCAAAAAGCCAAAGGCTTACTCATTAAAATGAAATATCAAAAATTTCAGGCATTGATCTCAAAATGAGATGTGTTGATACAAATAGATCAAATGTTATGTCAAACATGAAGCCAAATGAAAAGCTTCAAAGATATTGTACTCAAGCCTTTGTGGGAGGTCATATATGCATATTTCTATAATTGAGATGGATCACATTATCTAGTGCTAGTTGTGTATGTCTTGATTGAATTGATCATTGAAGCTTCACATTAGACTATAAACTATCTCATCTTTGATATTCACACACAGCACACATGTCTATGTTCAATGAATGCCATATTCATTCGTGTGATTGTACTTGATTAAATGTGTTTTCACATGCTCTATCAATGTTGATCTATCACAAAAAGATTTTTGAGTGTTTTAGTTGTTTTTGGAAATTACTTTGTTTTCACAAAAATTGTCAAAAATTTCAAAAATTGTTTTGCCCTGTTCTGGCAACTCAGTCGCAGGTAGAACCAGTCGCATGCCCCAGTCGCGAGTCCATCACAGAGATTTTTCGCGACTCATTGGCGGGTAAATGCTTCAGTTGCAAAAAAGATTTAGAATATTTTTCAAAATTTGGACTTTCATGCCTTTCGCGGCTCAGGTTGGTGACTTGTTCGCGAGTGAAAGGTCCAGTCGCAAGGGGTACAAAGAGATTTTCGTGGCTCAGTTCACGACTCTCTCACGAGTGGAACTTCCAGTCGTGAAAAACACTTAGAAAATTTTCCAAAGTTTTCTTCTTAGTGTTCTGGCGGCTGGTCCTGGCGACTTGCACGCGACTTGTCTCAATCGCGAAAATCGCGTGTTTTGGGCAAACTTGTTCAGTTTTTAAACCTTTTCAGTTTTCCCTCGAACATTTCTAACTGTTCATCTTCTTTCTTTTCTGAAAAACTCTCAAACTCACTGTGTCACTCTCCAAAGAACTTCCATTTTGAATCATTTCTTTCTTAAATCTTCAAGAAAATGGTATGGGTTTTCTCTCTCTCACTACATATTTCATGTTTTGAGCTTTATTTTCTTGGATTTGTGATTCATTACTGAGTTTTTGTAATATCTGTGGTTTCGTCTATGGGCTGGGTTCATGTTTGTTGTGTTTGAGTGTTTGGGCTAGGTTGCTATATCTAGTTACTTTCATGTGTCTCTTCACTATTAGAGTTTATTATTTGTTCTATGTTGTTTGGCTTATCTCATACCCATGTTTATTAGTCATATTGTCACATGATATTATTTTTGTGATATTCTCTGTTTGTGAGTATTTTCGTTTCTATTTGGTTAAGTTCTGTTTGTTTGGTTATAATGTCTTGTTTTCTTGTTGCTATAGTTTCTTATTCACATGAATGCTACTATTGTCTTGAGAATACTGTTTACTCTATGTTGACTTGATCATATCATAATAATTTAGATATGTCTCATAGACATATTTGTTTTGGTATTCCTTGTTTCAATTCATCTGAGTAGTGGTGATACATTTGGTGCTTGGAATTGTGATCTAAAATGTTTGTGTTTATGTTGTTGTGTAAATAGGTTGTTCTATTTCTCACTGCTTTGAACTTTCTCTTTCTACACCTGTCTCTGAACTGTGTCTTGATTGAGTGCTTTGGTGATGTATTTTTTACAATAACGTGTTACTAATGCTCTGAGTGTCCCTCTATTGTGCTCTGTATTGTGGCCTTTTCTACTTGTTCACAGATGGCACCTTCTCCTACAAAGAAGAAGACTCCTGCTAAGAAAACTGACAAAAGGTTGAAAATGGACCATAACCTATTTAGGTCGGTTCAACACTTTGATAGATATAGGGATTCTTTCTTGAAGGGTACCATCATTCAGGAAAGATTTTTTGACTTAGGCGATTTGAGGGACACCTTCATTCCAAGTTGCTTTGAGGGCAGAGGATAGGATAAATTACTGACTGACCTACCTGCTGTCTGTGAGCCTTTAATTAGAGAATTCTATGCAAATGCTGTAATAAAGGAGGATGAGTTGAGTTGTTGGGTTAGAAGAAAGGAATTCACCATAGATGCCCATGATATTGTTGAAGTGCTAGGGCTTGAAGGATTAGAGGACTTTGACTTCACCAACTACAAGGACAGGATGCTTTCTATAGAAACTATCCAAACTCGCATTGGTGGACAACGAGAAGGGAGATGTCTCAACACTACCGCATTTCCAGCTGACATGAGGTGCCTAACCACCATCATAATGTTCAATTTTTATCCTGTGAGGAAGCTGACTACAATCAACAATGCCAGAGCTATCTTCCTCACGGAACTTAAGGAGAAAACCTTCATTGACATTAGCTCTCACATTTTTGATACTATTGTGGATGATACTAAAACCACCTCTAGGCCCAAGTTGATCATTCCTAGCCTTCTTATGAGGCTTTTCAGAGCAAAAGGTGTTGGAATCCCTCAAGATATCAGCCCCATGCCTACACCTTCAACTATCAACAAGCTAACCATCATCAGGATTCAAGTTCATCTTCCAGGTGATGAAGAGGTAGGTGATCAAGATGAGGGTGACCAAATGGAGACTGAGACAGTGCCTATAGGACAAGCTTCAACACCCAGAAGCCGAGGCAAGAGGAGTGGAGCTTCGACCTCATCAGAGGTACCACATGATGCATTCTAGATCATTCTGGAAAGGATTGATGGACTCAGAGAGGTCCAGAATGAGCATACTGACAGGATGGCAACACTTCAGGATCAGCTCAACATACTTTCAACCAAGTTTGACAGCTTCAGCACCTAGTAGTGACCTTTTGGCCATTCCGATCAAAAAGGGGGAGAACTTTAGATGGACAGCTCTTGAAGGGGAGTGTCAGTTTAAGGGGGAGCTGTTTATGTTTTGGTTTTACTTTATGTTTATTATAGTTTATGGATTTGATGTGTCTAATCACTTAGTTTATTGTTTTGGCTTCAAAAACTCATGGATCTGTTTGAAAACACCTTTGTTACTTTGGTTTGTTAATACTTAAAGTTATTATTCATTTTTTTTTTTTTTTATGGAACTTGTTTATGATAGTTTGTGCCCATGTTGCTTCTGTAAGCTTTTAGGATTTGTTTCCATAAACTTGTAGGCTTTATGTTCTGTAACTTGCTTTGCAGCCTTTATGTTCTGTTGCAATTACTTTTAGCTAAATGTTATGCATTTTCTTTAAGTATTCTCACTCTTGTGCCCTTATAGGATTTTGTTCCTAGATGCATATACTTTTAGTATTGTGCATTGGTTAAGTATTGGGCATGCAAGTGATTTGCATTGAGCTTATTAACTTGTACGTCTGGATGTTCATTCCAAGTGTGAATAAGCATTGTGGTCACTATTTTATAGTGATTGCCTGTTTGGTCATGCCATGGTTTATTTCTCACTCCATTTTGCTTGATCGCATTGTGCTTGCCTCATATGTCTTATAAGTTTTCTGCATACAATGATCAAATTGTGTTGTTGTGTCTCAGGAGTTACTTATTCATATGATTCAAGAGCTTATCAGATTCTAGAGTTAGGTGTGAGTGAGTTTTGTTCAACTGTTCCTAACTCACATATTAAGTCTAGAGTTTGTTTTAGGGTTTTATCATGGATCCAAAGGGGGAGATTGCAAGGTTGAATTTTATCAACCATCTTGTTGGTTTTATTCCATGCCAAATTTGCTTGTATTTTAACAATTAGTAACCCTGTATTTAGGTGGGAATCATGTAAGGGTAGTGTGTGAGAGAGTGTGAAGAAATGCTCAAGATTGTGCAAAGAAGCAGGGCTCACGACTGGATCTTGCGGGTGGCTCGCAGCTTGCAAGTCGCCAAAAAGGTGCACACGTGTCAAGCATGCCAGAAGCTGAAGAGTCATGCCAGCTGTTGCACTACAGGACAAAAGTTCTAGGCTGGCCAAGCCGTTAGCTCGCGGCTTGAACTTGCGACTAAACCCAGTCGCGAGGTCAAGTTGCCAGAACACCCTGTTTAGGAAAAACTGACTTTTCACATTCCTTCTCACCCTACTCTATATATACCCTTATACCCACGATATTGAGAGAGCTTCCAGAGAGAATTTTGAGAGAGAAACCCTAGAGAAAAACAAGATTGATTCATCCACAATCTTCACATAAAGACTCTTCAAATTCCTCTACTCTCTTCCTCTCCATTGTCAAATCCTTGAAAGGTACATTACCAAAACCTTTTCTCACCATACCCATATCTGTGAGGAGGCCATTTGGTGTTTGGGAAGCAGTTAAGAATGGACCAATTTCATATTGGTAGATGCTATGGTCAAGTAGCGGAATCTAACAAGCTAAAGAAGAAATAGGTTCGGCGTAACCTCGTTGGAGTAGGAGCTTGGAGGGCTTAGGTACATTGGGTAGATTAGGCTTGGAGGGTCTTCTGCTGTTCATGTATCCCATCTACATTCTTTAGTGGATCGTTTACCGCTTGGAGGGCGACGGAGAGGTTTTACGCCAACGGCTTCGGTTTCCTCTTCGATAACACATTGAGTGTTGTCCTTGTGTTTGCATCTCTCTTCCCTTAATTTTTTCCATTTAATTTCTGCTATGGATGTGAATTTAATTGGTTTAGATTCTTTATCAATTCTGTATTAAGCTTACGTTCATTTTCTGTACATTAATTGTTTGATATTAAGCTTGAATTGGTAATTTGTAAATTGGGGGTCTAAACGTTCAAGGTGTTTTATACACTTATCGAACTTTCAATTTGGCTTCTGCATAAATCATAACATTTGATCCTTTTTGGTAATACCTCTCTTTTTGAGATCGGTGCTTGAAATTTTTGATATTTCAACATTGAGAGTTAGCCTTTGGCTTTTTTAGCACCATACATTTCAATACAAAAGTCGCTTTCCCTTTTTCCTAGTTAAATACTAGTATGAGTAACAGGCTTTTGCAGCTCATAATCTCTTTTTCATTTTGAGATTTACATTTGGTGAGATCTATTGCAAAAACATAAAAATAAAGGTGGGAAGATATATAGGCACAAGTCTATGCAAGTATCAAGACCATCAAGACTGTTGACCAATCATTCACGACAAGCTTGAAGATCTATTTACAACAATCACATATAGTTTTCAAGATTTTTCCCACAAAGATAAATGTGCATGCAAAACAAGCTAAGTTCGTAAATGCACTATGCCATTAGTACGAAGGTACTAGGCCAAACTCCCATGTGATATACACAACACAAGCGATCAAACTTTTTGAAGATTATTCAATTTTTATGGGTTTTTGAATTTTTGAATGCACTCAAAAACAGAACAAGTAAAGTAAGATCAACAAAATGTAAAAACATTTGAAGCTAATACCAAACAAACAGAACACACTATACAAATAGCCAACAAGGTAGTGTGTGCTCTACAAAGGATAAATTAAAGCAAGATAAAGAGGTAGAGCACACATCACACATGAGATTCAAGGAATTGTACCAACACCAATGGTCTTACGGAGTGATTCAAACCATGGACCATCGAGAGGCTTGGTGAAGATGTCCTCCTTTTGATTGTCTATGTGTATGAATTCAAGACATACAACTTTATCTTCCACCAAATCCCGGATTAAGTGGTAACATATCTCTATGTATTTTGACTTTGAATGCTGAACTAGGTTCTTAGAGAGATTTATAGCATTGGTGTTATCACAAAAAACACACATTGTATCTTAAGGAATCCCGTATTCATGAAGTAGCTTCTTCATCCAAAGGAGTTATGTGCAGCAACTTCCATCGGCTATGTACTCAGATTTTGCTGTAGAAAGAGACACAGAGTTTTGTTTCTTGCTCATCCAGGAGACAAGATTGTTACCAAGGTAGAAGCAGCCACTTGAAGTACTCTTTCGATCATCCACACTTCTAGCTCAGTATGCATTTGAATAACCGGCAAGGTAAGCATTTGAGTCCTTTGAATACCGCAACCCATAATTCGGAGTTCCATTGATATATTGTATGATTCACTTCACTGCAGTCAGGTGGGATTCCTTTGGAGCAGCTTGATATCTAGCACAAACGCCAACACTAAATGCAATATCCGATCTACTAGCTGTAAGGTAGAGTAAACTCCCAATGATACTCCTATACAAGGTTGGACTCATTTCTACCTCAAAAGAATCAACATTCAGCTTTGTAGACAAACTCATGGGAGTAGAGGCATGCTTTTTGGAGTCTAATCCAAACTTCTTGACAATATTTTTAGTATATTTTTCTTATGAAATGAATTTGCCTTCCTTCTTTTGTTTGACTTGAAGGCCCAAGAAAAATGTAAGCTCCCCCACCATACTCATCTCAAATTCTTTCTTCATCTCCTTAGAGAACTCTATAGCCTAAGCATCAATGGTAGCTCCAAATACTATGTCATCCACATATACTTGAGCCATGAGAAGATAGTCTTCATCATTCTTGACAAATAAAGTCTGGTCGGCATACCCCCTTTTGAATCCTTTATCCAGGAGGTAATGGGTAAGCCGATCATACCAAGCTCTAGGAGGTTGTTTCAAGCCATAAAGGGCTTTCTTCAATCTCAGCACATGGTCTGGGAAGTGAGGATCTTCAAAGCCTTTGGGTTGTCCAACAAACTCTTCTTCATTCAGATATCCATTTAGAAATGCACATTTCACATCCATTTGGTAGAGTTTGAAGTTCATAGTGCATGCAATTGACATAACAATTCAAATAGACTCAAGTCTTGCCACAAGAGTGAAGGATTCATCAAAATCTACTCCTTCTATTTGAGTGTATCCTTGAGCCACTAGCCGAGATTTATTCCTGATAATCTCTCCATCTTTGTCGGTCTTGTTTTTGAAGATCCATTGGTGCCGATGACATGAACATTTTCAGGCCTAGGGGCAAGTTCCCATACATCATTTCTCACATATTGATTCAGCTCTTCATGCATTGACTCAACCCAATTTTCATCTTGAAGAGCTTCTTCTATCCTTTTCGGCTCAAATTGGGTAAGGTAGCAATGGTATGTTACATGATTGGCTAGAAAAATGTTTCCTTTTCTAAGTCGAAGACCTTCATCTAAAGACCCAATGATATTGCTGTCTAGATGGTTTTTAATCACTCTTGATGATGGCTTCTTTCATGTGGACACTTCATCATTTCGGGAGATAGGAGGATGAACTTCTGGAGGAGTGAAAGGACTTGCTGTTCTAGACATGAATCTTGTTTCCATTCTTGAGTTCACGAGAGGTGATTCCTTTTCCGATGTAGGTCCTTCAACTTCTATATCAAGAGCTTCGACCTCAACTGTGGGTTCTTTGGTGCTTGGTCCTTCTCCATCATCAACCATCTCTACCTTTGTTATGGCATCATCAATTTCTATATTGATGGATTCCATTACCGTCATTCTCTTGTTGAAAACTCGATATGCCCAGCTAGTAGTAGAATATCCAAGGAAAATTCCTTCATCACTTTTTGCATCAAATTTTCCAAGGTCTTCCCACTCATTTAGAATGTAACACTTGCTTCCAAACACTCGGAAGTACTTCACCCTCAGCTTCTTTCCATTCCAAATTTCATAAGCGGTCTTCTTTGTTCCCGCTCAAAAGAATATTCTATTACCAATGTGACATAAGGTGTTCACAGCTTCTCCCCAAAACTTTTGAGGAATTTGCTTGTTAAGTAGCATAACTCTCGCGATTTCTTGAATCACCCGATTCTTCCTCTCAACCACCCCATTTTGTTGAGGAGTTTTGGTGGCTGAAAATTCCTATTTGATTCCATTCTTCTCACAAAATGACTCAAATCTTGCATTCTAAAACTCCTTGCCATGGTCACTCTTATCTTGACAATAGGAACCCCTTTCTCGTTTTGTAGTCTCTTGCAATGAATTTCCAATTTCTCACATGCTTCTGATTTTTCTCTAAGAAATTCAACCCAAGTGTATCTCAAGAAAGCATCAACAATGATCATAATGTACCTCTTTCCTCCTAGACTTTCAGTTCTTGTAGGCCCCATTAGATCAACATGAAGAAGCTCTAAACAACGTGAGGTAGCAATCACATTCACCTTGTGATGACTTGCCTTTGTTTGCTTTCCCATTTGGCATGCACCACAAATAGTCTTCTCCACCTTTCCAAACTTTGGAAGTCCCTCAACCGCTTCAAGTTTAGATACTTTAGCCACTTGTTTGAAATTTGCATGCCCAAATCTGTGATGCCAAAGTTCCAACATATCAACACGAGTACTTCTACATGAATACTTGAATCCCTTCTTCATCAATGATTATGCACCCCTTCTTTGAGAATTGAACAGGAAGTCCTCATCACATATTTGAGTGATGCTTAAGAGATTCACCTTCAGGCCTTTGATGTATAAGACATCTTTCAATAGAGGTAATCCTGATATCTCAACAGTCCCTTTGCCAAGAATTTGAGCATGACTTCCATCGTCAAATGTCACATAGTCACCAACTTTCTCTTCAAGAGACTTAAATAGTGATTTATCCCCTGTCATGTGACATGAACAGCCACTATCAAGATACCATAAATATGAATTGAAGACCTTCAAAGAAGCGTGCACAAACAAGCAAGCATGGGACAAACACTCTTGACCTTCAAACAGAAACTTGTCTTCATTTTCCATGCTCTTGTTAGAATGAATTTTCTTTTTCAAATTCTCAACCTTATCACACAATATTCTATTTCTTCTTTTATACTTCTTAATCAAAGAATTAGACCCATGCAGACTATTGTGTAAGCTATGATTCTCATTTTCAAAATATTTCAACATGTGAACAAACATCCTAGCATGTTTCTTTGTTTTTAATAACTCTAGGAGTTCATTGTTAGGACACCCTTCAAACATACTCATAGAATCATTATCACAAAAATTTAAGCCACAATTCAACATAGCCTTTTACATAACTTCATCCATAGCTAAGGGGTCTAGGATCGCACTAAGGTAATTAAACCACAGCTAATGCACCTGCTCTGATACCAATTGAAAGCTCTAAAATATAGGGTACAACAGATTGAATAAAATTACAATCAAATTTGGCACGGAATTAAAGCCAACAAAACACATAGTTGTAAATTACAACTTTACAATTAGGTACACATAACCAAATCTAGAGTAATCATCAGTGAAAGTAATGAAATACTCATAGCCACCTCTTGCTTGGATAGACATTGGACCACATACATCTGAATATACTAGTTCTAGCAAATCTTTGGCTCTATTTCCTTTTGCATTAAAAGGCCTTTTAGTCATTTTATCTTCCAAGCAAGATTCGTAGACTGGAAATTCATTAAAATCTAATGGTTCTAAGAGCCCATCTTTAACCAATCTTTGGATCCTGTTTGAATTAATATGACCCAAATGTAAATGCCAAAGATAGGCATCACTAGTAGAAGGAAACTTTCTCTTTAATGATTTCACATGTGAATTATTATCTAATTCAGAATTGTATAATTCATGCTTATTAGGAGTTATAATATAAAGACCATCAACAATATTGCCAGAACAGATAAATATTTTATCCTTCTTTATTACAACATTGTCTTTCAAGATAACACAATATCCATGTTTACCTAAATAAGTTGCAGAAATTAAATTCCTACGAACATTAGGTACATAAAAACAATCTTTCAATATTAAAACTCTAGAACCAAAACACAAATTAAACACTCCAACAGCTACAACTAGAATTCTGCTCCCATCAGCCAAAGTAAGAAACATTTCCCCTTTATTCAGCTTTCTGGTCTCCTGGAACCCCTACAAAGAATTGCAGATATGATTAGTATAACCTAAATCCACACACCAAGAATCCATGAGATTTTGTACTAAACATATTTCAAGAAGGAATGAACTTTTCATACCCTTATTCTTGGCAGCTCTGAATTTTGGACAATTCCTCTTCCAATGACCTTTCTCGCCACAATGGAAACACTATCCTTTGTCATAGTCCTTTTTCTTTCCCTTGTTAGCAACTCCTAAGGCAATTTGTTTACCATCTTGCTTGGTGAAGTCCTTCTTCTTCTTCTTTTTACCCTTGCCTTTCAACTTAGGTTGAGAAGAAGAAGCTTCAACCATATTAGCATCAACACTGGCTGTACCAAGAATGTCTTCCGCTACCACCAACTCATTCATTAATTTAGACAATGTATAAATCTTTTTGTTCATGTTATAATTAAGTCTGAATTCCTTGAATGATTCTGGTAGTGATTGGAGTATCATATTCGCTTGGGATTCTCCATCAATGTCGGCACGTAAAACCTCCAGTGTATTCAGATGAGAGATCATCTTAAGACAATGCTCCCTTACTGGAGTACCTTCAACCATTTTGGTATTATATATTTGCCTCATAGTTTCTTGCCTTGCAGAACGGCCTTACTCACCAAACATCTCCTTCAAACTTAGCATTATGTCCGAAGCTAGTTCTACATCCTGCATTTGATGCTGTAGAACATTTGAAATAGATACTAGGATATAGCACTTGGCCATCTCATTAGATTTCTGCCAACGATCATATCGCTGTTTTTCCCCAAGATGAGCATCTAATGATGGAAAGTTAGGACAAGGTTGACTAAGCATATACTTGTGCTCTTTAGTAGTAAGAAAAATGTTCAAATTTCTTTTCCAATCAACATAGTTGGATCCAATCAATTTGTTTTGATTACGAATACAAGTGGGCTAAATGATGCCATGATTTAAATCTGAAAATAACAAACATGAATATAATAAGTAAGTTGGACGTTATCAATTTAGCATATAAGCATATAGTATGGAACCTTAATAAAACCATAATATAATATATGCAACGACAACCAAATCCATTTTCAATATCCCTCAGCATAGAGTGAATATTAAATAATATGATTGATTGAGAACTATTCTCATTATTATTGCTATCATGATAACTCTTATCAAACACTAATAATATGCCGTTATACATTTAGCCTCTAAATACTAATAGTAAGAACTCAGCATAGAGGATACTATAATATTTAGTCTAGTGTATACCATTGTCTAGAGCCATGTGTAGTCACATTTCATCTACCATTAACAAGTTTATCTTGTAGTACCATGATACAAAACACCCTGCACATGGAATGCAAAGCTCAAGGCTAAGATAGGTGTTTGATCAAACCACTATAAACCAGGAAGTTCAATCTTGTAGTACCATGAAATAAATACTCTCCGCATGGAATGCAAAGCTTGAAGCAAAGACAAAGTATATATTTCATACTACTACGAACCGACAATGGAGGCTGTGAGATCCAACCCTTGTATCTCTCTCCCACTAGATATTTTAAAAGAAAGGTTTTTAATTAGAAATCATGTGTAATCTCATCACATACAGCCTTGCACTTTGAAATGTGAAAACACTTAGTGAAAATTCAAAATTCACAACTTTCAATCGATCGAATGTATCCCTCAATCAATTGAAATCATGAAGAAAATCTTAACAAACTTTCTACAAGACTCGATCAACTCTCAATTCCTATTTGATCAATTGAAAAGGATCATTCGATCGATCGAAGGGAATTCTCATTCAGTCAAAACTTGTGAAACTGAATTTTCCAAAATTTTCACCAAATAGTTTTCAACGGGATTTTTATGAACAAACTACCATCATATGAACATAATAGATTGAGTTTGAGATCAAAAACTGAATTTCATTGATGTTATAGCCTTAAAGTTCAATCTAACATACTTAATATCAAACTTAAACAACATCATAACATCAATATCAGTTTTTATCAAACAATAATTTCACTAACCATGCAGAAAATTAATTGTAGAATCTTCTAACATCTTGAAATTACTATCTTTCATTCCAAAACTCACAAAACATGTTATACAAATTTAAAATTGAAGACCACTCTGATACCAATTGTTGGAAAAATATGGTTTGTATCGCATACAAAACACACATAGCGGAAAATTAACAGATCTACTTCATTCACAATTGATAACATGTATTGCGTAAATTTCAGAATTTAAGAACAAGAGAGCGTACATTGGTGCAGTGAAATTCAAAACCAAAGATTAGAAGTACTCAGGAACACTTTTAATCTTCACTCCAATTCCACTTATGCCTAAGTAATGTGGTCTCTCGATCAGTTTACACGTATGTGTTCAAGGGAGAATAAGAGAGTGGCTTACACTCACATACACACCGTTTTCATAACTCTCTAAAATTTTGTATGTTTCTCTCTTTAAATATAACTGATTTATCTAATTGGGTTAACCTTTTAGGTCATTCCAATTAGGCTTTAGTATGTGGCTTGGAGTGGAACCAAAATGGACAAATAAGACACTATACTACAAGAAATCTGGGCTTAGGCGACTTTTGTAAAATGTCACTAAAAACCCAAAAATATTTACCATAGACACAAATGGTCTAGAGCGACTTTTTTTTTTTCTTTTTTTTTGCGATGTTCAAAAACGTCGCAATAGAGCGGTCGCTATAAGTCTATTGCGACTTTTCAAAAAACGTCACCATATGTGACTCTTTAGTGGCAGTCAAAAAGTTTTCTAATACATCACTAAATAATATAACATTTTTGCATATAATGTAGGAAAATACATTTAGCGATGTTTTTAAAAGGCCGTAAATAATCACACCTAGAGCAACGTTTTTGAAACATTGCAAAAACATTTATCCTCTTGCTTTTTGTGACGTTTTTAAAACGTTTCTATAGGATTGATTATTTGCAGTGTTTTAAAGGCGTCGCTAAAAAGCATTTCCTCTCACTTTTTAGCGATGTTTTTAAAACGTCGCAAAAACCTACTCATTATTTTTAAAAATATTAAAAATGCTATATAAACCTACTTAAAATTCAACAATAACACAAGCTTGTAATAGTTCAAATATACCTATTGATCATCAATATTCCACAATAACACATTAACAATAGAGTCAATATATATATATATATATATATATATATATGTTTAATACCAATACATATATCATCTTAAATTGAACAAAACACTTGTCTACACACACACACACACACACAAAACCCACAACAACAACCACCTAAACTATGACAATATTAAACAAAGTACAATACTTCCAAAATAAATGTGGTTGTAACAAAACACTAGTCTACCTATACCAAAAAAACCACCCAAACTATGGCAATATTATAAACAAAATACAATAGTTCCAAAATAATTGTAGTTGTTCAAAACAACTATGTAATGGCCCATGGAGTAATTGAAACACTGCATGCACCGCTATATGCTAGTTTCTTGATGGGATGAAGATTACGATCTATAAGGAGTTGGAGATTGATGATCTAAACTGAAACCACCCTAAATACAAATTAAGAGTATCTAGTAAGTTCATAAAGAAATCATTTTCGAGTAACAAAATAATAGTTGCTATACTTAAAAAATTTAAACACCAAATACATTCTTAAAACATTAAATTTTAATACTCGACTAGCTTCTGAAGAATGATTTGCTAATTTTGCACGAGTTGCATCAATTGGGTCACTTGCCCCTCCAAGTTTTCATAACAATTCACTTTCTCCGTCAAAAAAGCCACTTGATTCTTCAACTGAGTGACTCCAGCATCCCTTTCATGGAAATAGGATTACACATAATCTTAAATATACTAAACAAACCATATCTCAAGTCTATCAATATCCTCATTCACACAAATGGACTAAGTCACTCTATAAACTTAAGTAAAAACCATGGAAGTAGAATTACACATGCACTTAAATATAGTGCACAACATATTCACAACCACATAGTTTCATAAACATGCAAATAGGATTACACATAATCTTAAATATACTAAACAAACCATATCAAGTCTATCAATATCCCCATTCACACAAATGGACTAAGTCACTCTACAAACTTAGATATAAACAATGGAAGTAGAATTACACATGCACTTAAATATAGTGCACAACCTATTCAAAACCACATAGTTTCATAAACATGCAAATAGGATTACACATAATCTTAAATATACTAAACAAATCATATCAAGTCTAACAATAACCTCATTCACACAAATGGACTAAGTCTTAAAACTCTACAAACTTAAGCAAAAACCATAAAAGTAGAATTACACATACACTTAAATATAGTGCACAACATATTCAAAATCACATAGTTTCATAAACATGCAAATAGGATTACAAATAATTTTAAATATACTAAACAAACCATATCAATTCTATCAATATCCTCATTCACACAAGTGGACTAAGTCTTTAACCTCTTAAGAAACAAGCAACAACCATCTAAAGAGGATTAAAAATAAACTTGTCCTATAGTACAATTATCATAATCACAACAATCCACCCAATACAATTATCATAATCACAAATATAGAATGCTTACGAGTATTAAATCCAAAAATTAATAATAAAAAAAATATAACTCTACCATATCCATCCAAATTTCTAAATTTAATAAACACTCCCAATATCAATTATAACGACCTTATAACACCATGCAAGCCACCTGCTTGCTCCAACTTAACAATCCACCTAATACAATTATCATAATCACAAATATAGAATGCTTACAAGTATTGAAGTCCAAATTTTCATAAAACAATTAACACTCCCAATATGAATGGAAATCGCCTTATAGCACCATGCAAGCCACCCGCTTGCTCCAACTCAACAATCCACCCCAATACAATTATCAACATCTCAAGTACAAATTTTTAAGCAAAAATTATTTACTATGCTAAAGCCAAGCACGCACCTTTCCCAAAAAACAAATTCCAAACTTATCACAATAAGTGAGTGGTTAACCCACAAAATAAATAAGGACACTTAAATGATGTGGAAGGCAAATAAGGGTGCCATTGCAAAAAAAAAATTTAATGAGTCGGAACTTGGTACAATTAGGTAGAAAAATTAAAGACTACTTTGCAAATAGTATTTGATGTTTAATTGTATCCATACTTTGCCATTTGGTACATATAAGAAAACTTACCCATTATGCCTAAATGTCTCAACTAAAACAAGTGCCCAAATCAACTCCATATACAGTCACAAACAACCTTTTATTGCATTCAATTAAAAAATCAAAACTAAAGCAAGCATACACACACACATATATGTGTTGAATAATGATAACACATTGAAGATATAATTTTTAAGCAAAAATCCTCATCTAATGGAAGAATCTCCTCCTAGACATTAGTAGGCAATGGGCTCTTTTTAAAAATTAATCTCAAGCTAGCTAAACCACAAAACCAATAAAAAAAATTGAAATCTATAAACTATAGAAAAATTAAGTAGAAATAAAAAATAAAAAATACAAGATTTACATAGTACTTCTTAACTTGTAGTTAGCCACATATAAAACCCTCCCACTATACTACCCAAATCATCAAAAAAAAAATCTAATTTAACAGTTCCATTTAGTTAATGTGTACTAATAGGAGGGACTTTGTTGTAGATATTGAAAAGAAAGAAGCATCCTAGCTATTGATAAGGATCCATCCCCTACCACTGCTAGAAGGTATAATATTGAAAAAAAAAAATACTTACACTCTAAAGAAATACTTACAATGATTCAACCCTTGATCCTCAAGTCCTTTTGCCCAAGAAGCCAATTCTAAATAAGAGCTTTCTCTACCAATTTCCAACCAAAATAGAAAAAGATCAAAAATTAGCACAAAACTCCATGACCCATTAAAGAAAAACCAAAACAAAGAGAACCCATAAGCCAAAAACAAATACTTACACTCTAAAGAAACTCGAACATCAAAAACTTTCCAACCAAAACTGAAAAATAGCAAAAATTAGCACAAATGCTCCATGAACCATTAAAGAAAAACCAAAGCAAAGCAAACCCATAAGCCAAGAACAAAGACTTACCCTCTAAAGAAACTTCAACAACAAAAAAAAGGGAAAAGAGTATAGTAGTGGCAGTGGGTCTTAGTGGAGGTCGACGACGGCCAAGGTGGCTATGGCGGTGGTAGTGGCCGGAAGGGAAAAGATGCATGCTGGTGTTGGAGAAAGTGGATCACAAAGAAAAGACTATGAACAAAGAACCCAAAGAAAAGAAGAAGGGGACAAATGAATAGTGAAGTTAAGAAAGAAAAGAACAATAAGTGGGACACGGAGTGGATAAAAGAAAAGAAAGAAAAAAAAAGTGTAGGAAAAAAAAAAAAAGAGGGAAAAAAGTGTGGGAATCGAAAATAATGGCGGAATGTTAAAAAATTAGAACATATAGCAACGAAAATGTCACTATAGAGTATTTGTTTTTTCAACCACACGCTGAGCACATTTTCTTTAATCACTATAGCAATGTTTTGTCGCTATAGAGTATTTCTTTTTTTTCCAACGACATGATGAGTACATTTTCTTGAATCATTAGAGCGACGTTTTAAGAAAACATTGCTATAAACTAGATATGCGCCACTAAAATTATACTTGTTGCAGCGTTTTAAGAAATGCTGCTATTGTTTTGAGTTATAGTGATGTTTTTTTAAAAAGGTCACTCAAATCTCACTCTTTAGTGGCATTTTTCAAAAACGTCACAATATACCACTTATAGCAGCGGATTTAAAAACATCACTAAAAACAAGCATTACTGTGTCTTCTCCATGAAAGTACTTAGTCCAAAATATGCCCACCATGTCGCCCCATGTCGGGATCAACCCTGGCCTCAAACCGGTGTACTAGGTGTACATGCGGTCACATAGGGATTTAGAAAACTCCCGAAGACACAAGTCCTCGTCTGCCGTATAGGGAGCGAGGTGTTAATAAACTTGCTCACATGTTCGATAGCACTTCCCCTTCTGCCATCATATTGTATGAAAGTTCATGGTTCATATCTTTCAGGATATGGCTTGCTGAGTATTCTTAATGGATAAGGAGACCTTTATTCATAAAATCTCTCCTTAGGCGCTTTGGCCCTTTCCTGCTCTTAAGGCATTACAACTTTGGCCATGGTAATGAAACACTGCTCTACATTCTATGGACCACCCCTTACAAGGGTTTCTTCCTTGTCTGCCGCATGCTCTAGGTCATGCTAGCTTCCTTTCCCTTTCGTCTTGTCTGCCTTCATTTGGCAAATCTCTTTCATTATCTACTATTGGGAATGCTACATAGATTGCAACACTTTAATAAAAAAGTTGGAATTATCAGCAGGGACTCTTTATTACTTCTACAGTTTAGCCCCTGCTCCATTAACACCTTCCGCCTGGTTGGGCTGGTTCTGGTGGGGCATTACTGGTCTTGACTTTGCCTGCGAGGGCACGACACTCATGTTTCGTGTCATTTTTTATCTCGGGGGCATAACTTGCGAGGGCTTTATCTGCTTTCCCTATCTTTTTCCCAACTCCCCAATGAAGTCGCCAATTGGGCCTTTTTATGTTCTGGGCTAGACTATTCCTACCGTACTGCAACCCAATGATTCTGGGGTAGGAGAGTTGGGACTGGCTTAATTGAAACTCACCTAAGGCTAGCTTGTGCATAAGTTATAACCCTTAGTAGGAATCTTGATGGAGTTTTGTGCCCATGGCAGGAAATACTGTCACAAAAAACGTTATAGTAGGAAAAAGATAATACAGCAGGATAACTAAAATGTTTTAACTAAAGCACTTACTACTGACAACAATAATGCTTAAACGATTTCACAAAAGGAAAATAAGATAATATAATTATGATAAGAGTAAATTAATAAAAAAAATAACATTAGTCCTTGATCAACCATAACAAAAGAAGGAAAAGGATTGGTCTACTGAACTTGGTTCCTTGGCAAATTCAAGTCCAAGAAGGGAACCAATCTCCAATGTGGGTAACCTCATAGAGGAATCCTACTATAGAAATTACTCACTTTGGAAAAAAGGGACCTAAGTGGCTTAATCTCCGATTCTTAACATGCTAGAGAGTGGGCTATTGAGAGGGAGAGAAGTAGGTAGCCTACTGGTGTATGCTTTTCACTTCTAACACTCCTATTTTCTTTCTCACTTTCGGTTATCTTATTTTCTCGATTTATCCTCCTTGTTTTCTTTGTTTCCTCTCTTCTACTTCTCCGCTTTCCATTTTTTCTCCTACTCCTCCTTTCGTTGTTGTTGTTGTTTACTGTGCACGGCTAAGGCCTTTTTATAATGCCTGTCGTGATAAAATTTACCATTTTTACCCCTCAACTACTTTTGGCTTGTTATGGGTGTCCTTCTCGAACTACCTACTGGTTTGCTAGCTGCACAACCACCACCACTACCCTGTGTTGGCCGTGCCATGATTCATTCCTAGACAAAAGTTGTTTTGTTTTGTTTTATTGCTTCCCTTGGCACTCTCATTTGGATAAGGGTTGGGTTTCTCTCTTACTAACTCCTATAGCATGCACCTAGTGATTCCAGCTCATATTTACCTCTTTTGGGTGGTATGTCATCCCAGCAGGACATTTCTTCCAAAAGAGGTTGAGCAGGAATCCCAAAATCAGCTCCCGCTTCTCCCCACCGCTAGACCACACCCTCTCTTACCTCTGACCCATGGCCTACCTCCCCTGTATTGGCTGGGTACAAGTAGGTGGTGCCTGAGCCTTTTGTGTGCTCCACTCCCATGTGAGTCTATTGCTTTTCTAGCGTTCATGCGTTTGCCATTGCCTGCAGGTTTGTCTGGTCCTGCTACGTGCTCTACTACTCATTTAACTCTTATGATGTGGATGAGCCATTAGGTCTTCATTCTTTGCATCTTGTTTGGGCTTGGCATTGCTTGGGTGTGGGCTTTCTCTTCTTTAATTTGACCCCTGTCTTCTATCGCTTCTGGTTCGTGTGCTAGTTGGTGCTCCTATCATGCCACTATATTATTCCTGCTATGATGTTGTTTACCCTTGCTTACTGTACCACTTCTGGGCTTGCGGGCTGAAGTGCCTGCCATGCCAATTTTATGTGTTATTCCTTCCTACATTGCCTAGTATTTCTGCTGGGTTAGTTTCTATAACATCTTGGGCTTCCCCGACCCATTTTATTCCTTTGCACATCCTCGGCCCATTTTATTCCTTTGGGCATCCTCAACCCATTCCATTCTTTGGGGCATCCTCAGCCCATTTCATCTTTCCTGCTTCTTACCTTTTCATGGACTTTTGCTAAATCTTTTGGGCTTCTCCGGCCCAATTACCACATCCTTTACCTTTGGGTTCATTGGTCTTTCAAACTAATCTCATTTACTAATTCCTTTCTTTGGGCTCCTCCAGCCCGTTTCTTGCTTTCTTTTTATTTCTCATGATTCCCATGGGCTCGGTCTTTCATTCTTTGGGGCTTCCTTGACCCGTTTGCTTTTTTTGGAACTACTTTGTTATTTTGTGGACTCTTGGACCATTATTCCTACCATTCGGGCTCAATAGTTTTTTTGCTTTGCTACTTTTCTTTCTTCACCCCTTTTCATATTGTTGGGCTTCTTTCGCCATCGGGCCCTTTTGCCAAAATGCGCATCAATAATTGGTTATCGGTTTTATGGTCCAACTGTGGTTGAACCGATGATGTCATAAATAATTTAATTAATATTTTTAAATTATATAAAATAAATAATAATTTTTTGAGAAAATAAAATAAATAATATAAATGTATGATAACCCATTATATTTACTAAATAATATCCAAGCATATGAATAATTTTAAGTGAGTTTTCATGATTTAATGTTAAAAATGTAGTGAATAAAGGTATAAAGATTATACTAACATTATATAATATAATATTTTTAGCTTTTATTATATAAATGCATATATGTTATTTTTTTGAAAACAATGCATATATGTTATTCATTAAACGAGATTAGGGGGGAAAAAAAATGGCAGGTGCTGTGCTGAAGCCTGACTGTTGATGGTTACCTTACCTCATTCATTTTCCACCACACATCTCAATCACTTCATAGACTTTCAGTAGTTCTACACTTCATCGGCAATGCCACTCTATGAAGTCTTCAATTTTATCTTATTTTCACTTCTCCATTCCCACTGCCAAACTCTCTCTCATCCTGCATTTCATTCTCACGAACAGGAAATTTCATCTTTTTACCACAGCCAATACCTATGTAGTTTAGAACCTCATTCAAATTTTAGTCGGAGTGTAGGAATTGGTGTTGTCCGTGATCACTGCACAAAATTAACTTTTCATTAATTCTGAACTTGGGGCAGTACTTTTTTATTATTGGAGAAAATTTCTCTGCAATCTGAATTGCAGGAAGTCTCTCCAAACTGTGAGGTGTCAATATTAGAGAGTGACACTTGTCCTACTCACTAAAACTCAAATTCAAGAGAACTCTCGTTAACCCAAACGTTAGGCACTCTCCCGTTAATAAACTGAGCTATATTTCCCTCTCTTTTTTTTATAAAAAGAGCAATTATTTCCCACCATAACCAAAACTCTGCAAATGAAAATGCTCAGTACCTAAACCACACCAATCACTCACACTCTCTCTATCTCCTTCATTCAGCCTTATACAGTTCAAATCCCTTCTCCATCTCTCTCTTTCGTTCTTTTCCATTGAACTGGTCCTGATTTCCCCCGAGGTGGAACTGGTCTTGATTTCCCCCGAGGGGATTACCATTGAAAAATCACTGAGACTAGGCTTCTCGACCATAAATAACGAGGCAGAATATGAAGCCCTGCTGGAAGGAATGTCCATGGTCGAGAAATTGGGCGGGAAATCCGTAAACATGTTCTCGGACTTAAGACTTATTGTGGGTCAAGTAAATGGGGAATTAGAGGCAAGAGATGAAAGAATGCAAGAGTATTTAGACCAAGCTAAACGCTTGTGGTCGCGTTTTGATTCTTTTAACCTACTGCACATATCTAGAAGTGGAAACACCCATGCCGATTCTCTGGCCACGCTAGCCACCTTCTCGGCTCAATATTTACCTCGGGTTGTACTTGTGGAAGATCTACACAAGCCCTCGGTGATGAAGACAAGAGTGATCCATGTCCATAGCGTCAAAGTGGGGCCTAGCTGGATGGACCCCTTAGTACTATTTCTAAAAGAGGACGCCTTACTCGAAGAAAAGAGCGAAGCCGATATGATTAGAAGAAAGGCTTCTCAATTCTAGCTATCCGAGGACTTGAAACTGCATAAACGCTCATTTTCAGGACCGTACTTGCTTTATGTGCACCCTGACGCCACAGAACTTATCCTGGAGGAGTTGCATGAAGGAATTTGCGAAAGTCATACAGGAGGCAGGTCCCTATCCCATAGAGCCATAACCCAGGGTTACTGGTGGCCAAAAATGCAGAAAGAGGCACACGAATACGTGAAGAAGTGCAACCAATGCTAGAGGTTTGCCCCAAATATACATCAATCGGGGGGATCCTCAATCCACTGTCCAGCCCTTGGCTATTTGCTCAGTGGGGCTTGGATATCGTAGGGCCATTTCCTAAAGCAGCGAGGAACAAGAGATATCTGCTCGTCGGCACTGATTACTTCACCAAATGGGTCGAAGCTAAACCACTGGCAAATATCAGAGATGTGGATGCTAAGAAGTTTGTCTAGAGAAACATTGTCACCAGGTTCGAAGTCCCTCATACCTTAATCTCGGACAACGGTCTTCAGTTCGATAGTAAGGCTTTCGAAAGGTACTATAGCGAGTTGGGAATTGCAAATAGATACTCCATAACAGCTTACCCCCAAGGGAATGGGCAGGCAGAAGCCGTTAACAAGGTCATAGTAAATGGGTTGAAGAAGAGGTTAGATGACGTGAAGGGAAGATGGGTGGAAGAGCTGCCACATGTCCTGTGGACGTATCGAACCACACCCCGTAGTTCAACGGGGTAGACCACCTTTTCAATGACCTATGGGGCCGAGGCTGTCATTTCGCTAGAAACAAACTTTCCAACACTGAAAACCAGCTCATTTTGTCCCAGTGGCAACAATGAGCTACTGGAGAAGAGTTTAGACCTTATCGAGGAAAAAAGGGAAAGGGCAATGGTCCAACTCGCCTACTACCAACACAAGCTTAAGCAAGGCTATGACTCCAAGGTAAAGCTAAGGCCATTAGCACCTAGGGACCTAGTATTAAGAAAGGTTCTGGGCACTACAAAAAATCCCGCATGGGGAAAGCTCGGACCAAATTGGGAAGGGCTATATCGTATCACTTCAGTGGCCGGCATAGGGGCATACTTTTTAGAAGATTTGGATGAGTATGCAGTACCACGCCCCTGGAATGTAAACAACCTAAAAAGGTATTACTATTAATGAAAGTTCCCACTCTTGATATACCCTTCTATTGCGAAAAGCCTTTGTGCTACTTATCTCTCATTTTTATCCAAGTATTAAACAGAACCTAAGTCTTGTGTGGCTCCTCGGACCATAGACTTGGGGGAAATGAATCACTTCGCATTTTTACCTAATTATTAAACAGAACCTAAGTCCTGCGTGACTCCTCAGACCACAAGCTTGGAGGAAATTAATCACTTCGCATTTTTATCCAAGTATTAAATAGAACCTAAGTCCTGCGTGGCTCCTCGGACCACAGGCTTGGGGGAAATTAATCACTTCGCATTTTTACCTAATTATTAAACAGAACCTAAGTCCTGCGTGACTCCTCAGACCACAAGCTTGGAGGAAATTAATCACTTCGCATTTTTATCCAAGTATTAAATAGAACCTAAGTCCTGTGTGACTCCTTGGATTACAGGCTTGGGGGAAATTAATCATTTCGTGTTTTTATCCAAGTATTAAACAGAACCTACGTCCTGCGTGACTCTCGGACCACAGGCTTGGGGGAAATTAATCACTTCGCCTTTTTATCCAATTATTAAATAAAATCTAAGTCCTGCGTGGCTCTTCGGATCACAAAATTGGGGGAAATTAATCACTTTGCATTTTTATCCAAGTATTAAACAAAACATAAGTCCTACGTGGCTCCTCGAACCATAAGCTCGGGGGAAATTAATCACTTCATGTTTTTACCCAAGTATTAAACAGAACTTAAGTCCTGCGTGGCTCCTCGGACCATAGGCTTGGGAGAAATTAATCACTTCGCATTTTTATCTAAGTATTAAACAGAACCTAAGTCTTGCGTGGCTCCTCAGACTACAAACTCAGGGGAAATTAATCACTTCGTATTTTTATCAAAGTATTAAATAGAACCTAAGTCCTGTGTGGCTCCTCGGACCACAGGCTCAGGAGAAATTAATCACTTCGCGTTTTTACCCAAATATTAAATAGAACCTAAGTCCTGCGTGGCTTTTTGGACCACAGGCTTGGGGGAAATTAATCACTTCGCATTTTAAAACAGAACCTAAGTCCTATGTGGCTCCTCGGACCACAGGCTTGAGGGAAATTAATCACTTCGCATTTTTATCCAAGTATTAAACAGAACCTAAGTCCTACATGTCTCCTCGGACCACAGCCTTGGGGGAAATTAATCACTTCACGTTTTTACCCAAGTATTAAATAGAACCTAAGTCTTGCGTGGCTCCTCAGACCACAGGCTTGGGGGAAATTAATCACTTCACATTTTTATCCAAGTATTAAACAGAACCTAAGTCCTGCGTGGCTCTTTAGACCATAACCTTGGGGGAAATTAATCACTTCACGTTTTTACCCAAGTATTAAACAGAACCTAAGTCTCGCGTGGCTCCTCGGACCACAGGCTTGAGGGAAATTAATCACTTCGCATTTTTATCCAAGTATTAAACAGAACCTACGTCCTGCGTGGCTCCTCAGACTACAGGTTTGGGGGAAGTTAATCACTTCGCATTTTTACCCAAGTATTAAACAGAACCTAAGTCCTGCGTGGCTTCTCGGACCACAAGCTTAAGGGAAATTAATCACTCCATATCTTTATACAAGTATTAAACAGAACTTAGGCCCTGCATGGCCCTTCAGACCACAGGCCCAGGGGAAATTAATTACAAAGATGGAGCGCAAAGCAATGGGGAAGAATCTTTTTCCCTTGCTCATACTTAGCTATAATGAATTACCATTAGAAATCTAGCAACACAGTCCGAATTCATTCATGACGACAATAAAGTTAAAGCAGTAAAAATAAAGTCCAAAGAAGAAGAAATTATATCATTCATTAAACTCTAAAAGAAGTTATCTTACAAACATTGGCAAAAGCCAAGGAAATGAAAGACAGAACAAAACAATTACAAAAGAAAACCCAACACTAAAGTTCTAGGCTTTATCTTTGATTGGGCTTTTTGTGGGGCCATCAGTCTCAAGACGATCATCTCCGACTTTGGATTTAGATTCAGCATCTTTAGCCCATGAGACAACATCTCTGATTGTGAAGGCGTCCTCAGATGACTTGTCCTTGGCTGGTGGCTGAGCCTCCTCATCCATCCCTTTCCCCTTAGGAACGATGGGATCAGGAACGATGGTCGGGGCAGAAAGGAGCTTCTCAGGAGGATCTGAATCAGGAATCTCTCGAATATCCTTGGGGAAGTTGATATTCTCGATCCTCCTAAGCTCGGAGTCTGTAGGAACTCCCGCCCAGTCCATTGCTACTCCCCAGGACTCGGTGCAATAGTCCTTGCAAACCACAACCACCTCCTCAGTCAGCCTGGCCTCGGTTTCCTTCACCCCACGCTCGTAAGAGGCTGCCATCGCAGCCTCAGCCACCTCCCTGGCCACTCGAGCCGCTTCTTTCGCCTGTTGTAGCTACGCCTTGAGGTCTAATACTGTTTGCTTCTTGGTGGCCAGGTTTATTTCTGTTAAGTGAAGCTGCTAGCGCATGTCCTTGACCTGCCTCGTTGTGGTCTAAAGGCCTGCTTCAACACTGTCCCGAGCCTTAATAGCCTCTTTGACCTTCTCATTTAGGCTCTCTTTTTCCAGCCTGAGGACACCAACAGCTCAGTGGTGAGGCGGGACTGAACCTCAGCGTTCACCTCCTCTCGGGAATACTTCACCCACTCCTCGGCCACGAAGATTTACTGGGTGACCTGCATAAAAGTAATGGAAGAATCATCAAAACATAGACGACAAATAGATGAGCATAGAATCAGGAACCTGAACAATGGAGAATCTTTGTTTTACCATAGCGAGATCCATCTTCAATGACATGAAGAGGTCTGGTTGCCTCGTAGTCTGGAGCCTGTCCATGTCACGAGGCAAGAGGAGGGGCTACTGCAGAGCCTCAGCGAGAAACGATGCCTGCTCCCGCTGGGACTCCCAAAGGGTCGTGTCCCAAAGGATGGGAGCACCGTCCAATTCTAGCCGGGGAGACCAGGGTGCTGCCCCCTCCTATGTGCAGCCTCATCTCAGCTGTCTATGGACTTTGTCCTCTTGTCTTTAGGCTCTTTGCCTTTTTTCTGCTGTTTGGCCTTTTGAGGGCCAACCTCACCCTCCTCCAGTTCATTGACTGGCCTTTTCCACCTCAAGTTTGGAATGGGTCATAGTGCGGGGTTAGTGGGAGGAGGAGGAAGGCTGGCAGGAACTTGCTCCTTAGGGGCATCCTTGGAGGATTTCCCTTTGTTCCTGTTGGACATGAGGCCCCTAAGACCAGATCTTGGCTTTAGGTCCATGCCTTCCTCTTCAACTTCTTGGCTTATGTTGATCCGAGCAACTATTAGTTCCGAAGAGTGAGCCGTCGAGAAGCGATCAAGATCTGAGCCGGAATCTGAAAGCTCTACGGGCCTTATTGACACCTCACCCTCTTCGTTGAAGCGGAAGTGATCGATTTCAACTTCAAGGGACGAGTGCGTAGAGTCAATTCCCTCCCCTGAAACGGCTACCTCCTGGGGAACGTGATGAGCGGGCAGCTGGACTGGTGGCAAGTCTCTCCGAGCTAAGAATCCCGGTTTAGAAACGTCAATACGAGCTAAACGGGGACTCCCGGCCCTTATCGCCTGGCCTACATCCACAAATGCACAGGATAGAGGCTAGTAGTCCAAAATGAGGTGAGCGGCCTGTAGCTGCCCGTCCTCGCTCACAAAGATCTCCGACCTTAAGAGGTAGTTGAGAGCTTGGACGTTGACTAGGCTGATCCTCAGGGTAGTGTGTACTTTGTCTGCAAAACATCCAAAGGAAGGGTTACGTCAGTGATCGGTGCAAAACTGCAAGTGCACAGTATCGTAGTTTTATAGTAAAGTGATGAGAAGAGTGTCGTCCTCAGGGATTGGTAACTTACTTTTGACAAATACCAAAATTATGCTAATCTCGATTTTATCTAGAGAAGTCACTAAGGTTTTTGTAATTGGAATTTAAAATCAAATCAAATTAAAGAAAATACGCAAAGGAAAAAGGAGATGTTGCTCAAAAATCAATTTGATGGGAAGAAAACTTCTAGGAAATCGATTTCACCTAATTCCTCACTATGCTTTACTCATCTAGCTAATTGAATTTAATTCACTCTGTTTGTTAGCAATCTCCAAACTCATCCAAAATCCTCTTTCGACAGTCAATTGGAAACATTCTTGTTCATCATTTTACACAAGAGTATGCAATTTAATAAAACAAGAAAGCATTAAGACCAACGATTTTAATACTACATAGGTTCATACAAGTCTTTCAATCTCTATATTTACCTATGCTAAATTATTCAAGATCTATCCTTTAATTCCCTCTTTCGACAGCAAATCACAAGATTAAAATCATCTAATTAATGGCCAGTTAATTATAAGCAATAAGCTTAGAATAAATCAGACAAACATGAAGAGAATTTGTTCAAACTAACATAGAAAAGCAAGCATAGTTCGGAACTAGATTACATCATTTTCCTAAAATAAAGAAAGTTTAGTTCATGCTAAAAATTAAATCCAACACAAACGAGTTCACCATAATTTTTTCTGAGAAGATTGGAAAGAAAAAGAATGCTCAATAGATCTCGTTCAGCCTCTGTTCAGTTCAGAACCCCTTCTTCTTTTCTCCTTCTTTTCTTCTTGTTTCAGCGTCTTTTTTTTTTCTGCTTCTGTTTTCAGTGCCCCCCCCCCCCCCCCCTTTTGTTTCTTTTCAGCCTCCCCTTTTGTTTCTTTTCTTCCTGCCTTTCTTTTCCTATCAGTTCACATGTGCCCTTTTTTTTCAGCCCAAAACAATTCTCTCTTCAGCCCAAAAACATTTTTTTCAGCCCAAAACGTTTTTGCTTCAGCCCAAAACCTTTTTCAGTTCATCCCACACCACTGTTTCAGCCTCTTTTTGTTTTGTTTCAGCCTTTTTTTCTTTTTGTTGGTTCTGTTTTCAGTGCACCTTTTCTTTTTGTTCAGCGCCTACTTTTCTTCTTTCTTTTTCAGCGCCTCATTCTCTTTTTCTTGCCAACTTCCAAGGCCAAAAATATTCTCTTTAGATGCTTCACATTTCTTTTATTTGAATAAATCTTTATTTTCTTCAAATCTGGAATAAAATTTAAATAACAAAAATCAAATCTAAAATCAACAAAATAAATAAAATTAGACTAAAGTTTAAAGTTGAGAAGTGATAAATTATACTCAATTATGCAAGTCATCAAACACCCCCAAACTTAGAACTTTGTTTGTCCTCAAACAAAAAGAAAATAAAATAAAAGACAACTATAGACACTATTAGCTAGACCCCATAGTGTAATATCATCACTCACCAAGCCATAATCTGAATTTAGATTTCAACACTAGTAACTTACTCTTTTAACATCAAAGATGGCTGGAAAATCAATAAAAAATTTAGCAATTTGTGAAGCAAGAGTTAAGCATTTACTTCAACCTAAAGCTAAGTCCTTGAGTGTGTGTGGAATAGTCAATTTAACTCCAAACCACCAGCAAACTCAGATAATAGTAGAACAACTGAAATCAGAAGAATTCTCTCAAAACTTAACCCCATAAGTCCAATTTTCAGAAATCCTCTCCACTAATGTAATCAAACACCAAAATTAGAGATCAAAAGGTCTTTAATCATGGTTGTAATGACAGGCCACAGGGTGAGGGCTAAGAAAGAATTGGATATGGAAAATCAAAGCAAACTGGGAAAATACTTGGTAGAAAGAACAATAAAAGAGATATCCTTAGGATTCACACCATAGCTCTTTCTCGACAATATGTTCATATGATGACAATATTACTGCTATACTCAAAAGTGGAGTGATTTTTTTTTTTTGATTTTTTGATTTTTTGATTTTTTGATTTTTGATTTTTGATTTTTTTTTTTTTTGACATGAATTTGACACCTGTAGCCTTTTCAAATTTTCAACCACTTTAACCCTTTTCCGATTCTTGCCTTTCACTTTCTCTTTAAATGCAAATTTCCACCAAATTATTTTCTCAAAATGTAAGGTAAATTCATTGTTTTTCAGGCTTAGAACGGGAATGGTTTATGTAGTTAAAAGAACAAATAAAGGCTTACGTAAAATAAGGCTCAAGGGGGTTGACTATGGAAATACACCATGAAATGATGGTGTGATAATCAGGACGGCTGGGAAAGCTCTTTTTGTTGTGACAAAAAATTGCCTAGATCCTTTCTCTAATATTTGGTATCAATTAGGATTTCGCCTTAAGGATCCATCAACGGATTCTAGAGCAAAGCAAGATTGAACTTCCCTGACCCAGTTAATTCAACTCCTTCTCTTTATAAGCAAAATGGAGTAAAGAAAAATTGACTATGTGCTCAATTATTTTCAAGGACAAAGATTTAAATCAAAGTACCCACAAAACTTTGCCTGGCATAATAGCAATTTTTTTGAAAATTTTTCTCAAAACCATCCTTAATCACAAATTTCAGAGTCATAGAGAATTCAATCATACACAAATACATGCTTGATAAGAGAATCCAACAACTCAAGACTATAGGAGTTTACACCCCCAAACCCAAACCAAACAATGTCCTCATTGTAATTCAAAAGTGAGAAAAATTGAAGAAAGGAAAGGAACTTCCCTGGTTTTATTTTAAGCCGCCTCTCTTTTAGTTCAGCGACCTCCCTTCTCAGTTCTTTATTCCTGCAAAATAAACCAGCATCAAAATCCAAATTATTCAAATAAAAAAAAAATAATAATGATAAGAGAAAAATAAAATAAAATAAAAGAATAAAAGAAAGTTTTATGGGCTGCCTCCCATAAGCGCTTGTTTTATAGTCTACAGCCAGACTTTTTCAATCTACATCAATTAGGATCTCCAAGAGGAATAAATGCACAATTCCTCTCCACTTGTTCTCCATAATAGTGCTTCAATCTCTGTTCGTTAACTCTGAATATGTGCCCTACCTTGTCCTTCAAGTCTATTGCTCCAAAAGATGAAACTTTGTCAATTGTATAAGGACCTGTCCATCTTGATCTTAACTTGCCTGGGAAGAGTTTTAGTCGTGAATTGAAGAGTAAAACCTACTATCCTGGAGCAAACTCAAGCCTAAGAATTTGTTTGTCATGCCACTTCTTTGTCCGTTCTTTGTAGATCTTTGCATTTTCATAAGCATCGTTCCAGAACTCATCCATCTCATTCAATTGAAGAAGCTGCTTTTCCCCTGCTTCCTTCAAATCAAAATTGAACTTCTTCACAGCCCAATAAGCTTTATGCTCCAACTCAACGAGGAGATGACATGCTTTTCCAAACACTAATCGATAAGGAGACATCCCGATAGGTGTTTTAAAAGCTATACAGTATGCCCATAGAGCATCATCAAGCTTCTTTGCCCAATCCTTTCTATTGGTGTTGACCGTCTTCTCAAGGATATTCTTGATTTCTCGATTTGAAATTTCAGCTTGGCCATTAGTTTGAGGATGGTAGGCAAGTGCTATCTTGTGCTTCACACCATATTTAGAAAGAAGGTTGTCGAACAACTTGTTGCAAAAGTGGGTCCCTTCATCACTAATAATAACTCGTGGAGTGCCAAATCTTGTGAATATGTTCTTATGCAGAAAGTTGAGCACTACCTTTGCATCGTTTGTTGTTGTTGGAATTGCCTCCACCCATTTTGACACATAGTCAACTGCCAACAAGATATAAACAAAGCTAAAAGAAGGAGGAAAAGGAGCCATAAAATCAATTCCCCAAACATCAAATAACTCAACCTCTAAGATATTTTTCAATGGTAGTTCTTGACACCTTGAAATATTTCCCATACATTGGCACCGATCACAAGTTTTCACCAAAGTTTAACTATCACGAAAAATAGAAGGCTAAAAGAAACCACTTTGAAGTACCTTAGCTACTGTTCGTGTTACTCCAAAATGTCCTCCATATGATAAGGAATGGCAATGATGGAGAATGGCTTGCATCTCCTCTTCTGGCACACATCTTCGAATGATTTGATCAGGGCATCTTTTGAAAAGCAAAGGCTCATCCCAAAGATAATATTTCACATCATGCAAAAACTTCTTACGTTGGTGATAAGTAAGATCTGGTGGCAATACCTTACAAGCTAGGTAGTTTACAATATCAGCATACCAAGGAAGCTTGATCTCACATGCAAACAACTGCTCATTAGGGAATGCTTCTTAGATCATTAAATCTGGTCTTACTCCCTCTTCCTCCAATCGAGAGAGATGGTCAGCAACTGAATTTTCACTTCCTTTCTTATCTCGAACTTCCAAATCAAATTCTTGAAAAAGAAGGATCCAACGAATCAGCCTAGGCTTAGCATCCTTCTTGCCAAATAAATAACGAAGTGCTACATGATCAGTGAACACTATCACCTTTGTACCAATGAGGTAAGACCGATATTTGTCACAAGCAAACACCACAGCAAGTATCTCTTTCTCAGTTGTTGTATAATTCAATTGAGCTTCATTCAATGTCTGGCTTGCATAGTATATGGCCCTAAACAGTTTGTCTTGCTTTTGTCCTAACATTGCTCCAATTGCAAAGTCACTTGCATCACACATGACTTCAAAAGGTTGACTTCAATCAGGTACAGTCATAATTGGTGTTGAAATTAGTTTCTCCTTGATTGCATTGAAGGCCTACAAACAAACATCATCAAAGTCAAATGCAGAAATTTTTTTCAAGAAGATCACATAAAGGTTTAGA